>CAUYON010045560.1:0-12861 GCA_963573935.1 Arctocebus calabarensis
GGGGTGGGGTCTTGGGGTCTTGGTGTGTGCCACACCTTTTGGGGGCAAAACACGATTGTAAGAGGGTCTTTTCCTAACAAATGCAACCAGTGTAACATGGTTTCTTGTACCCTCAATGAATCCCCAACAACAACAAAAAAAGACATCACAAAGACATGGTAATCAAAACAATATGGTTCTGGCATAAAAATAAACAGATAGATTAATGGAACATAACAGACACCATAAGTCAGTCCACATATTTAGGGTCAATTGATCATTGACAAAGATACAAAAATCATAAAATGGGGCAAAAATCTCTATAATAAGTGATGTTGGAAAACTGGTGTTTAAAACTTGCAAACAAAATAATATCTCACACAATAGAGAAAAATCACCTATTTCTAGTCATTGCAATTACAAAAAAACCCTAAAAATTGATTTAAAAAATTAAATGTAACAACTGAAACTGTAGAACTACTAGAAGAATATATAGAGAAGTATATTGACATTGATCTTGATAATAATATTTTAGATATTACACCAAGGACATAGAAAAAATATATAAATATATGGAATTGCATCAAACTAAAATGCTTCTGGCACACAACAGAAAACAATCAATAAAATGAAGAGATAACCTGTGGAATGGAGGAAAAGACTTATAGATCACACATCTAACAAACAATAGAAAAACCATATAAGCAGCTCAGACAACTCAATAGTAATAAAATAACCCAAGTTTTTAAAATTGGCAAGGGACCTAAATAGGCATTTCTCAAATGCATACATACAAGGAGCAAAGATGTATATGAATAAAATCCTCTATGCCTCCAACCATCATGAAAATACAAATCAAAAATAATATTATTTTTCAGAATAGATACTATCAAAAA
Organism: Arctocebus calabarensis; assembly: GCA_963573935.1. Classification (NCBI taxonomy): domain Eukaryota; kingdom Metazoa; phylum Chordata; class Mammalia; order Primates; family Lorisidae; genus Arctocebus; species Arctocebus calabarensis. The sequence continues at coordinate 876 of CAUYON010045560.1, forward strand.
GACTAAAGATAAGTGAGGGTAAGAAATGTGGAGAAAAGATAATCATTGCTCACTTAAGGTGTGAATGTAAATTTTTATAGTCATTATGGAAAAGTTGGTTTCTTCAAAAATTAAAAAATATAGAGATACTATATGGTTTAATAATCTCACTTTTGGGTATGTATCCCAAAGAAATGAAATCAGTATGTACAAGAGATTATTTACACTTCAGTGTTCATTGCACTGTTATTCACAATACATGAGATATGAAGTCAATTTCAGTTCCCATCAATGGATGAATAGATAAACATAATGAAATGAAATGTACAAGCAGTGGAATATTTTTTACCTTAAAGTGAAGGAAATATTGTCATTTGCAACAATATGAATGAACCTGAATAACACTGTGCTAAGTGAATTAATCCTGGCACAGAAAGAACGATACTTCATGATGTCATTTAAACACAGATTCTGCACAAATCAAATTCACAGAAAAAAAGAAGAATGCTTGGTTCCAGAGCTAGTGAGGTTAGGTAAAATTAGAAGACGTTGGCAAAAGAGTACAAAGTTTCAGTTAGGCAAAATGAGTAAGTTCTGGAGAGCTAATGAATGGCATGTTGGCTATGAATAATGTTAATCTGATTTTGTTTGTTTGTTTTTGCAATTTTTGATGGGGGTTGGGTTTGAACCCACCACCTCTGGCATATGGGGCCGCTGCCCTACTCCTTTGAGCCACAGGTGCCACCCTTGACTATGAATTATGTAATAAATGTACAATATAATATTTGTATGACTAAGAACATTATAATATAACATTGCATACTTAACATTTCCTAAGAGAATATCATACAATCTGACGTGGTTACATCAAAACAATCAACATAGCTTTTGCCTCATTTACTTGATTATTGTGTTAAGACATTTATGTTCTACACTTGACAGATTTGACTAGTACCCTTGCAATATGCTCCATAGGTGTGGTGCTCACTTTTACCTTCCCTCTATCAAACCTCCCCCCTCCATTGCTCTCCTTCATCCTGGGCTATAGTTGTGTTCTACCTTTCAAAAGAAAGTGTGAGTAAATATAAGTTGGTTTCATAGAAGTACTGAGTACGTGGGATACTTTTTCCTCCATTCTTGAGATACTTTACTCAGGAGAATATGTTCCCATTGACCCATGAAGGGATTAATAAATTGTAGCATATGTATACCATGGAATACTATGAAGCCTTAAAAAAGATGGACCCTTTACCTCGTTTATGTTTACATGGTATTAAAAAATCAATACATTGTACCCCACATATGCATAAATGTATTCATGATCTATATGTATATGACTTAATTAAAAAAAATCCAAACATGTGTTGGATACAAACAAAAACACTTTATCATTTTTTATGATATTTGATTGTTTTCCACTTTTTTTTTTCTAAATAGGCACTTCCAGTATTAACAATAATGGTTATAAATATACAATGTTGCCCTTCTTTTGTTCACAATACTCTGGTTAGACTTACAAAAATAAAAGTTTAAGGAAATAAGCATTAAATTTGAACTGAGCATTTTTCAAGTTTAATGAAATACATAAAACTTAACTTGTGTTGGAATGTTTTGAGAGAGAAATGATAGGATGTGAGAAGTCTTTTTGATTTACCAATTTCTTCCTATTCATATGCTTCCCTAGATAACTTCCACTGGTATTCTGTATATGGGTCATATAAAAGTAAGCCTTTGGCAGGCAAATATTTAAGGCCTTACAGAGTTGTGTTTTTTATCTTCTCACGTACACTTTGGTACACTGAGGAAAATGTATAATGTTTTACTGTCTATCTTCCCCAAATCCAAATAGCTCTCATTTAAACACAAACTTTACTGGAAATATGACACAGGGAAAAAGAAATATGTGTGTGTGTGTGTGTATGTGTGTGTGTGAATGCACACAGGTGTACTTCTATTTTAAAGCGTTGTATCTAGAATAACATGCTTTCCTCAGAAACAATGAGAATAAAGCAGTGTATACAAACTTTATGAACTACTCTTATTTTGGGCAATACTGTCTATTAATTCCTATGTAAAAACTCCCCTGCTATCATTACATAATGCAGTTTATGCTTTTCTTATGAAATCAGGGGTTATTGTCCAAGAAGATACTGGGTATATATCACTAGCACTGGAATAAAAGTATTCTTTCTAATTGGAAAAATTAACTATTATTTTCAGCTAGCCATTTTATAGCACTTTCTTAATTAATAGTGTAATTATCTATATTATACTCACATCACAAAAACCACAGTGTATAAACATGTGTTAATGATGAAAATGTAATAATAAAAATGTCAGATAATAAAATACTATTATGAATAGCTTACAAATAAGGAACATTTTCAATCTAGCATGTAGACATGCTTTCAATCTAGCCTGCACAAACACACCCAACACACAAAAAAGTAAATGTACAGGTAACAATCTAAGCTTTGGGGAACATATATTTTGTTTAAGGAGCAATCTATAAGTAGATATGTAGATCATAAATAGTCCCAATGCTAAAAGTTTCACTGTCTAATGGGAGAGTCAAGTCCTATCTAAATAGATAAATACATAAAAGTGATAAACATTCAACAAATCTAACTCTAGCAGTAAAGTCATATAGAGTAAGATCAATAGAGCAAATGAAGTAAAAAGTTTTTATCTGGAACAACTATATTTTTGTTAGTTTTAAATTTATCTTAATATTTTATAGAAGTACAAAATACATACAGAAACATGCAGAAATCTTTTTTTTATTGAATCATAGCTGTGTACATTAGTTCAATCATGGGGTACAGTGTGGGGGCATCACATGCAATCTGAGATATTTTTATCAACCTGATTGACATAACATTCATGAGATTTTCTTCTTTACTATATGAAAACATTTTTGATCCATATTTAGAAGTTTTCTCCTGACCATTCGAATATGTACCACACATGTGATCTCACACTTTGTCCCATCTCCCCCACCCTCTCCCTCCCCTTCCGTCCCTCTCCCCTTTCCCTGTCTTCCTCTGCAATAAATGGGTTGTAGCCTTCACTTGAATGATAAAGAATTTGTCTCATATTAGGGGTGTATACATTGGATACTTTTACTTCCATTCTAGAGATACTTTGCTAAGGAGAAAGACAAGCGCACAGCCTCCAAACACGGGGTTTCAACTCTTGCTCAGACTGGCGAACTCCTGAGCTCAAGAAATCTAGTCACTTAGACCTCCCACAGTGCAGGGATTATAGGTGTGAGCCACTGTGGCTGGCTCTATTTGCCCATTTTTCAATCAGATTTTTTCTGTTGAGTTGTTTGAGTTCCTTAAACATTGCAGATATTAACCCCTTGTCAGATGCATAGTTTTCAAATATTTTCTCCCTCTGTAGGTTTTCTGTTCATTCTGTTAGTTGTTTCCTTTGTTATGTAGAATCTTCTTGCTTTGATGCAATTCCATCCAGTTTTGCTTTTTGTTGCCTGTCCTTTTGAGGTCTTATCCCAAAATTCTTTGCCCAGACCAGTGTCTTGCCTATTTCTTTTTTATTACTCACATGTTAACCAAATTATTTCTCTTTAAGGATTTCTTTCCTTCATCTTGCTTGGGATACAATATTTTTGTGCATCTCAGGATTTATTTTCTTCTCACTTTTAGAAAATTTATAATGCACTCTATCGTTCAGGATTTTTTGCCCCAATCTGTTCTCCATTTTTAAAAATTCAATTAAATGGGCTCTTTTTTTCTCCTTTTAGTCATCTTACCTGAACATGTATTTTTTATTCTGTTGTGTCTGTATGCTACAGTTTAGCCAGATGTATGCACCTTTATTTTCTAGTTTACTAAATTCTTTTCATAGGTGAGTCAACTTTATTTTTATTTATTTATTTATTTATTTTGAGACAGAGCCTCAAGCTGTCACCCTGGATAGAGTGCCATGGCATTGCAGCTCACAGCAACCTCCAATTCCTGGGCTCAAGCAAGTCTCCTGCCTCCGCCTCCCAAGTAGCTGGGACTACAGGCGCCCGCCACAACGCCCGGCCATTTTTTGGTTGCAGCCCTCATTGTTGTTTGGCGGGCCCGGGGGCTGGATTCGAATCCGCCAGCTCAGGTGTACGTGGCTGGCGTCTTAGCTCGTTGAGCCACAGGCGCCGAGCCTGTACTTTTAACTATTATTGGTCCTTAAAATTTCCACCTAAATTGTTAAAGTAATCTTTCCATTTCTATTAAGATAAAGTGTGATATGGATTATGTTCAATCTACAAATCAATGTGGTGATAAGAACTGTTATCTTAACAATATTGGGATTTTTTCAGTCCACATACATAGCATATATGCCTCACCACATATTTAAGTCATTTCTATCATTACTGTATATTATTTTTCAGTGGAAAGGTCTTGGATGTTTTTTATTAAATGTCTTAAGTATGTTATATTTTATGATGCTACTGCAAATAATATTTTTAAATTTTATTTCCCAATAGTTAACTGATAAAACATTTTTACATATTAGCCTTATATATTGATATATTGTTAAAAATATAAAATTCAAAAAATATAAAATTCATTCATTAATTCTATGAATTTGTTGAAGACTTCTTAGGGTTTTCTATATAGTCAACAATGGTATAATTTCTTATTCAAAAATTTAATAGAATTCAACAGTAAAATTTAATACCTATCGTAGATACAGGGATAATCAGATATTTTATTTCTTTTTATGCCAATTTTGGCAAATGTGCTTTATAAGAAATTTGTACATTTCATCCATGTTGCCGAATTCATTGTCGCAAAATTATTCATAATATCCACATATTATCCTGGTAGTTATCTGTAGTAATCTACGTCTGATATTGGAAATCTATGTTCATCAGCCTTGCTGGGGGTTTATAAATTTTATTAGGTTTTCCAATAAAAACTTCTGACTTTGTTAATTTTCTCTATTATTCATGTGTTTCTCTTTTGTTGGTTTTTATTCTCATTTTTATTGCTGTGTCCATTTTATTTACTTTTAGTTTAATGTGCTCTTTTTTTCTAGTTTCTTGATATAGAAGATTTGATCTTTGATTTTAAAATTCTTGTTCTTTTCTAATATAATCTTTCACAGCTAAAAATTTTTTCACAACTTGCTTTAGTTGGATCTTACAAATTTTGATGTATTATCTTCATTACCATTCAGTTCAAACAACTTCCTAATTTCCCTTCTCATTTATTTTTGACCTGTTACTTAGAAATTATGTAATATTCAAATAGTCCAAGCTTTTTGATAGCCTATTGACTTCTAATTTAATCCCATGTGGTCAGAAAACTTTACAGCCCCCACAATGGGATATCTTTGTGAACATTCCAGGACTCTTTTTTCTTAAAAAGATGTTCTGTAATTATTGATTGTAATACTATACTAATTTCAATTAGGTCAAGTTGGACAACAGTGTTTAAGTCTTCTATATTCTTCTTCTTCTTTTTTTTTTTTTTGTCCACATCCTATCAATTACTTAAAGTGGTGTGTTCAAATCCCCAGCTATGACTCTATACATGAGTATTTTCTTTTTAGTTCTGTCAGTCTGTCTGTATACGTTTTGAAGCTCTGTTATTAAGGACATACACATTTAGGACTGTTCTATTTTCTTTGTGAATTGACTCCTAGCCATTATTTTTTACAAAACATAACTTGTAAAAAGACAGTTATGAGACATTTAGGAGAAATATGAATGCTATCAGACATAAGGAGAAATTGGATATTTCTACAGTTTTATGGAAGCATTGCTAATTTTTAATGGTGATTGTGTTATGTTATTATCATTTTAAATGTAAAGTCCTTATTGATTATAGATAAGTAGCTATTAATGGTGTAACATTGAGATTTGCTTTAAAATAATCTATTAAGTGGGAGGAAGAAGGAAGAAGAGCAGAATTATAGTAGTAATAAAACTAGCCATGTGCTACTAATTGTTGAAATGGGTGACAAGTACACATGGGTTCATTACCTTATCCCCTCTACTTTGGTATGTTTCATCAATTCTAAACATTACTTTATATTCCCCACTATTTAAACTGTTACTCTTTCTTTCACCTGTTCCCATCCTCTTCTTTCCAGCTTTGGTCAGTTACCTTTTTACGTCTATGTTATCATAGTTGATAACATTTACTTTCTTATTTATACAGCAAGCCTCTCCTGTGTTGCTGGCCTATGTAACATTTTTCAATGAAGAGACATAGTAATACTGCCCCTGATGGGGAGTGCATTTTTCCTTTCAAAAATGAAAACATTCTCTCTTCTCACATTCCAGTGATGGCTCAAAATCATGCACAATTAAATCCACTTCACTTCTGGGCCACAGTCTATAGTGGCAATTTCTTTGTTAAGAACAGCAAATGTCTCCCTTTCTGTATCAGTTATACAATGTAGTAGTTAACTCCTCATCCTACATTACTATGTGAAATTTATGCTAATTTGCTTCTTTATGATATTCTTTCATGTACCTTTTTTTTTCCTTAAAGCATTCTAAATTTATTTTTAATGAAAATCAATTACCTTTCTAGCCTACTCACACAGAAAATTTGAGGATTCATTTTATCAATGCCCTCCTGAGTTTGGCTGGTTTTGCTCTCAAATTTTCCTCTTTCCTAGATTCCTTGTTTGTCTTACTGGAATATATTTTCACACTAATTTCTTTAGAAATGGGTATGACAAAATTAAGTAGACTTTGAGTCAGAAAATATGTGAATTATTTTGTTTTAACATTTTGGGTGATAGTTTGGCTGTGCATAGAATCCTAGCCTCAAGATCACTTTCATTAGAATTCTGAATACATTCCTCCATTGTCTTCTATAATCCAGCCATCTCATTCCATCCACTTTTATTGATGATAAACAAAAAAATCAATCACTTAATCATTTTGTACCCAAGCCACTGATACGTAGCCTGTTACTCTTTTCTGAAACTTAAAAAATTTTGCCTTAATCATTCTGACATTTCGTAACAATTTTTCCATTTTAAAAAAAGTTTATTTATTTTTTTGAGATGGAATTTTCACTCTCTCACTCTGGGATGGGGGTTGTGTGGCATCATCATAGCTCACAGCAACCTCAAACACTTGGGCTCTGACAAGATTGTCTGAGCTGCTCACGTAGCTGGGACTATAGCCACCAGCTACAACACCTGGCTATTTTTTTCTTTCTATTTTTAGCAGAGACAGGGTCTTGTTCTTGGGGGGGTCTCAAACTCCTGAGCTCAAGCAATGTACCTGCCTCAGCCTCCCGAGTGCTAGGATTACAGGCATGAGCCACCATACCCAGACCATAAAAATTTGTTTCAACAGAGAGTTTTGGTTTACTTAATCTGCTTGAAACTCAGTCGATTGTTTATATCTAAGAATTTGCTTCAGTATTTACTTGGGTTTGAAGAGTTCCAATAATCCTTCCTTATCCATAACATCAGTTAACATGGTAAACCGTGGTTCAAAAACACTAAGTTATTTTGAAAGAGACTGTATTCACTTAACTTTCATTACAGTATTTACCTATAATTGTTCTATTTTACTATTATTGTTTTTAATCTCTTACTATGTAGATTTACTCTTACTGAGAACTGTGCCTATTATAAGAGTACTATGCTGATTTATGTATAAAATAAACTTTGCCATAGGTATGCGTTTATAGGAGAAAACATAACATATGCAGAGGTTGGTACTATTCATAGTTTCAAGCGTCCTTGGAGAGTCTTGGAACACATCTTCCACAGACAAGAAGGCACTACTGTACTACTTTGAAAGATTTTTCTCTTTCATTTTCTCAGCTATTTTCCCTACAGTACTTATTGTTCTGGAATTGAATCTTTTGAATTGACGTTTCACTCTTAAGTTTTATCTTTTGAGGTAAAGAGCTTTTTTCCCTCTCAATCATAGGAGATTGCCTCAACGAAATGTTCCAACTATTAAGGTCTACCCCTTTGCTTAGTATTTTTGTTTCAAAATTTCAGCAATTATTTTCGCTTTCTAAGTATTCCTTCCTATCATTACAGGGATAGTGATGCTGGCAGAATATAATTCTTCATTATCATCTCAAAATCCTCTTAGAATATCTGAATTTGGTTTGCTTACTTTCTTTTCTATTCCTTCAATTATCTCTCGTTTCCTTTAGAAAAACTATTCTGCTTATCTTACTTTCTTTTATCCTTGAGTGCATGGGATTGTCTTCATATCTAAACATTCACACTTTACAATAAATGGTTGTTATTCTATCTAGTAAGGATAGGATTGCATGTAATGTTGTAAATGTAGGCTTGTAAACTGCAGGCTTAGGACTCTGAGTGAGAATTCTGTGTAATATCCAGAGCTTTTCTAAGGTGGATCTTGTGGACTAGGTTTCACTGGATAGGTAGATTTATTGATCCACTATAATACCCAAATGAGAACTCTTCTTGTGTAGAAAAATCTTCCTAGAACCCTTAACTCCATACATCTCTCTGTATTTGCTGGTGCTAAACTCAGAAACCAGCCATATTCCTCAAAGTATACTAGACCCAACACTGAATGAAACCACTTTCTGCGTTATAGTTCCTTTTACTGTGTTCTCCCAATTTATCTTCCAGATATGTTAAAATCTATCATCCACTAATGATAACTCTCTCTTAGTTTCTCTAATATTTTTATATTTCTAATATCAATATAAAATATTCCCTCTGGGAAAAACGCTATAGTCAGAATAAGAAAAAAGAGGGGAGAATGAAGACAATTGAAAATAAGGACCTACAGGGAATTTGGGAAAATAAAAATAAATACTAAGGAATTTTGTTACAACTAGAAAATTTGAATCAAAGAAAAAAATCAGAATGACTAATAACATAGACAAATGGGGATCACCTAATTAGAAAAATATTTATAAATCCGATTTTACCCAAAACTAGAGGAAAAAAGTAAAGAAAGAGAGGGGGAATGGAGAAAAATTAGAAGAGAAAATTAGAAGAGAAAGGGAGGGAGGAGAGGAAAGAGAGAAAACAGAAAAGAGAGAAAGAGAACATGGCAAGAACTAATTTAGGTTAAGAACATACCTCCAGAATGCGGTGCAGCATTAGTAACACTGGTAACACTACTTTGGTCTTTTATGACAGCAGGTGAGGCACTACCACCTTCTTCATACCATATATTGCCATATAATGTTTTAAAAATAGTTGTTATATCTTCTTGACTGAGAATGAACTGTTCAAAAAAAAATGGTGTGTTCTTTTTAACATTGCTCTACTTCATGTAGTCAAAATTCTCATGAGAAAAATGAAAGACTGTTTTCATTTCAATCTTCTATAAATCCCAGGACTGGTCCATGGCCTATTAAGAACAAGGCTGCAGAGCATCACCATTTGAGCTCCACCTCCTATCCCCTTTTTTACTAAGTACTACTATACCTTCTAGACCACCACCACCACCACCACAACACTTGCACTAAACTAGTAAGTTCCTGGAAATCAGAGACAATATCATAGTTTCCTTGCCACCATCTCGTATCTATCACAGGGTTCAGGGCTGAGCATGTAGCACACACTACAGTACGTGTTCAAAGAATGAATGAAGATTGTTAAGTGAATTCTACATTAATATAGTTGCCCTTCAATTCTGATCAATGTGATTATATATAAATTCCACTCAAAAAATGCTGTATGGCTCATGGAATATTTTTCAACAAACAAAACAAATCAATAAGCTTCTAAACATTACCTCCATGGGCTTTAGCTGAGCATTTATATTAAAACAAGGAATTTCCTGATACCACTCCCAGGATAAATTTCGCTCAACAATGACTTCAAGATTTAATGGCAGTAGTAGATCTAAGACTTCCTGGTATATATCATTAATAAATTGAGATCTGTAAGTATAAATAAAATTTTTTTAAATTGTTAATTATACATGCAAATAGTAAAAATAAAAATGAAAAGATTAAAACTTAAAATTATCATTTTACATAAAATAATAGAGATCAATATTATTTGTTGCACATAAAGAAAAATAAAATCCATCAGGCTTTTACATTCAAAATGAGAGATGTTTCAACCCATTAGAAACCAAGGAGAATTTCTCTGAGCTGACATGTTCCATATTACAGAGGAATGAATTATTAAAAAAGGATTTTCAATACAGTACCAAAAATAAATAAGTTATATAGTAAATAATTACAATAAGAATTATCTTTATATAATTTATAAACAAATACACCATAAGACCTCATTTTAAAAACATCTTAATTTACTGATTTAGATAGGTAACAAAATATTGAATATCCTGTGACTTTATAAGAAGTAGCACTGCATGAAATTTCTATTTCTGTAAATCAGAATAGCTAAATATATACAATTTCAAGTTAGATTGAACCTATTTGCCTTTCCAAGAACCTGTAAGGGTAAGAATGATGCTCAGAAACTAAAAAAAGAGCAGGTCACTGAATCCCTTCAAGTGGCAATGTGACCATAGAAGCCTCCCATTGACCTTCAAATGCCAATCTGAAAGTGTTACTCCTCAATAATGGAAACATATTTTGATGGGCATCAAATTCTTAAAGTAGGATATGAAGCTAGGACTACAGAAGTCTAGCTATCATTTACTCAGAAAGAAGGGAGTTCATCAGGGCTCTCTCAGAATGCCTGATATCAAATCCTTTTACAAACGAACTATACAGTAACACTATACTTATAGATACGTGCATCCTTGCAGTCTCCACTTAGTAGCAATAAGAAATCTAATAGTCTTATACTGCACATATGTATAATTTTAATGGCTATGTATTACAGTGTGTGGCTATACCATAAGTCATCTATTTAAACAATCTTCTATTATTAAAATTATGTTGTTTCTAATTCTTCAGTGTCATACTGGAATCATTATCTCTGTACGTATCTTTGAGTCAATTTCTTTCCTTTAAACCAACTGTAAGAAAGAAAATTGCTATGTCAAAAGATTAGGTGCGTCACTATGAAAGTTTTGAGACACACTGTGTTATGGTCCACTATTTCACTTCCAAAAAATAGTCAGCATTCTTTCTGATTCCTTCATGAAAGTTTCAACTTGCTTGGCTTATCAGTATTGTTGGGAAGGCTTCATTTGTTCCTGTCCGCACAGATACTATGTTTCTTGATTTTTCATGTACTTCCTCTGGAAAAATTTTGCTTATCAGCACTACCCCATATCTGAGTTAGATGCTCTTCCATTGTGCTCCCACAAGTACCTTGAACTTTTTCCATTACTGCATTCAATATATTGCATTTTATTAGTTTATTGTGTCCTCTACCATTCCAGTTATAATGAAAGCTTCATGAGGACAGGTACTATGTTTATCTTATTCTTTCCTGGGTTATCAGTACTTAGCTTAGATTATTAGCATGTTATATTGTCAATATATTAACTAAATTACATTCAAGATATTAAAGTATAAACAACAATAGGTAGTCACAAATATGAAAACATGCTTTCTAAAAAGCTGTAACTAAATTTTTAAATATCAAATATCTTAAAATTATTTCAAAGAAAACTGGTTATACACTGTAAATGAGTAATCCTATTTGCAGGCATTCATCCTAAATAGGTGAATTATCCCAAAGAATAGTGTGGACAATCACATAAGTACTGATGAACAAAGATACCAATCATCATTAAGTATTATTTAAAACCATAAAAAAATAGACTCAGGGGGAGGGGCAAGATGGCTGACTGGAGCCAGCCTCCAACAGAAGCTCCCGTCCAGAAGGAAGGATAATGTCCAGAAAGTACCCAATTAAGGTGAAGACTGGGAGCCGAATCGAGAGAGAAGAGGGATAACTGCAGGTCACCTTTGCAGAGGCATGCTGCGACTCCAAGAAAGCAAACTTCAGGCTAACAAACATATGAAAAAATGCTCATCATCCCTAATTATTAGAGAAATGCAAATCAAAACCACCCTGAGATACCATCTAACTCCAGTGAGAATGGCCCACATCACAAAATCTCAAAACTGCAGATGCTGGCGTGGAT
>CAUYON010045563.1:0-11591 GCA_963573935.1 Arctocebus calabarensis
ACAGGCGCCCGCCACAATGCCCGGCCATTTTTTGGTTGCAACTGTCATTGTTGTTTGGCGGGCCCCGGGGCTGGATTTGAACCCGCCAGCTCAGGTGTACGTGGCTGGCGCCTTAGCCCGCTGAGCCACAGGCGCCGAGCCCCTGGACACTGTTATTACTTGGTTACTATATCTTGGCAGTTGTCAGGAGCTGAGGAATGCTAATTTACATTAATTCAGGCTGAATTTTCTAGGAGTTCATGAATTTTAAAACAAAGCCTTTATCATGGTGATTAGGAGAGTCAGGTTGTATTTGGCTGAGAGAGAGAAAAGGGCGGGAAAGGAGGAAGGAATGGGGAGAAGCTGTGTTGTGTGTGTGAGACTAATTTTCCCATTTACACCCTCACCTCTTACCTGGAAATTCGGGCCATCCTGAAATCCTGTCCCCTTCAGTGAGTGTTGGGCCTGCTTCCTCTGTTTGGTCTGCCTCTCCTACTTCTCTCCAAGAGCACTGGGGGCTTAGGGACGTGCTCAGTGTTCTTCCTTTCCTAACAGCAGCACAAACTGAAGACTCAGACTAAAGCAACCTGTTGTCAGACATAAGAGCCAGGAAGAGCCGTGGGCTTTTCACATGCACAGTCTCCTGGGACCCAATCCCAGACCTCCTAGTTTGAGACAAGATGGGGCAGATGTCCAACCTACCAGCTGTCCCCTCTGGACTATGGTCCCCTGAGTCCCAGCAGTGTCAGTGATGCCATAATTCAGAGAGTGAGTGGGGGTGGGATCCATGGAGTGCCTACTGCCAGCTTTTCCCTCAGGTGGGTTTTGTCATCTTCTGTTATCTCTGCCATGACTTATTTATGGAGAACACACTGTTCTCATTAGAGCCCAGTCTTCATGGATGAAATAAGTTCATGGAATATTAAGTTCCAAAATAAGAAAAATATAGAGAATAAGACATATCAGAGGTCAAAATCTTTACCTTCAATGTTATAAGGAAGAAGGAACATTCTTATTCTTCGTAACCCAGAGAGCACGGCCATTATAATACCTTTTCTAGACAATATTTATACTTTATATTTGGTGGAGGTATTCTTGGATTTATTTTTGTGGGAAGTACATCTTATGTGAAAAAGAATATATAGAACACATATGTGCTATTTAAATAACGATAGTGAAATTAATGCCCCTTCTCCCACTACTCTATTTTTTTGAGGGCCCATGTGTGCCTCTTTGTAATCACATTCTTTTCTTCTCTCTTTAGGAGAAACCCTAATGTATATGAGTATTGTGGAGCATTTTCTTATTTTTCTTTTTAGTGTTGCCACATTTGCATATATGTCTAAATTAGACATAGCATAGTTGAGATTTGTCTGTTCTATCCCTCTTATAAATTGACTGGTTTTTTTTTTTTTTTTTTTTTTGCAGGGGTGGTTTTGAATCCACCACCTCCGGTATATGAGGCTGGTGCCCTACTCCTTGAGCCACAGACACCACCCCCCTTTTATAAATTGAATTACACTTTTTTTGCATTCTTCTGTAGCTTATTTTGTTTAACATTATTCATGTAGATTCATTCCCATGAACGCATGTAACTGAAGGGTATTCATGTCCTTACTATTCTATACTGGTTAAGGATCTCTTATTATAAACTTTTTGCCTACTGAATTTCAGAATTTAGAACTTTTGGATTTGGAATTATTATATGTCATCTCAGATTCTCTCAGCAGGTCCTAGGGTAACAATACCCAGCACAAAACACAAATATACGACCCAGGAGACTATTAGACACCAGTTGTCTGTGAATCATGTGGTAGATGCACGTTGAAGAGTAGAACATGGCCAGCATGTTCCCTTTTCTCCACATCCATGCCAACATCTCTGGTTTTGGGATTTTGTGATGTGGGCTAATCTTACTGGAGTTAGGTGATATCTCAAAGTGGTTTTGATTTGCATTTCTCTGATTATTAAGGATGATGAGCATTTTTTCATATGTCCGTAGGCCATGTGCCTGTCCTCTTCAGAGAAGTTTCTCTTCAAGTCCCTTGCCCACCCTGAGATGGAATCACTTGTTCTTTTCTTGCCAAAACATTTGAGTTCTCTGTGGATTCTGGTTATGAAATCTTTGTTGGTGATGTAACCTACAAATATCTTCTCCCATTCTGAGGGCTGTCTGCTTGCTTTATATACTGTGTTCTTGGCTGTGCAGAAGCTTTTTAATTTGATCAGGTCCCAGTAATGTATTTTTGGTGTTCCTTCCATTGCCTGGAGAGTCGTCCTCATAAAATATTTTTCCAGGCCGATTTCTTCAAGTATTTTCCCTGCACTTTGTTCTAGTATTTTTCTAGTTTCATGTCTTAAGTTAAATCTTTAATCTGGTGAGAGTCTATCTTAGTTAATGGTGAAAGGTGTGGGTCCAGTTTCAGTCTTCTACAGGTCACCAGCCAGTTCACCCAGCACCATTTGTTAAATAGGGAATCTTCCCCACTGAATGTTTTTAATTGGCTTGTCAAAGATCAAATAACAGTAAGTAGCTGGGTTCATGTCTTGGTTCTCTATTCTGTTCCATACATCTACCTCTCTGTTTTTGTGCCAATACCATGATGCTTTGATCACTATTGATTTATAGTATACTCTGAAGCCTGATAATGTGATTCCTCCTGCTTTGTTTTTATTTCTGAATAATGTCTTGGCTCTTCGAGGTTTATTCTGATTCCATATAAAGTGAAGTATTATTTTTTTGAGATCTTTAAAGTATGACAATGGAGCCTTAATAGAGATTGCATTAAAATTGCATATTGCTTTGGGTAGTATGGACATTTTAACAATGTTGATTCTTCCCAGCCATGAGCATGGTATTTTTTTCCATTTGTTGATATGTTCAGCTATTTCTTTTTTTAGAGTTTCATAGTTCTCTTTATAGAGATCTTTCACGTCCTTGTTAGGTAAACTTCCAAATATTTCATCTTCTTTAGCACTACTGTAAAAGGAATAGAGTCCTTGATTGTTTTTTCAGCTTGACTATTGTTGGTATATATAAAAGCTACTGATTTATAAGTATTGATATTTTATCCTGAGATGCAGCTATATTCCTTGATCACTTCTAAGAGTTTTGTAGTTGAGTCCCTGTTTTCCAGATATACAATCATATCATCTGCAGAGTGAAAGTTTGATTTCCTCTGATCCTATATGGGTACCCTTGATTGTCTTTTCTTGCCTGTTTGTGATGGCTAAGACTTCTATTACAATGTTAAAAAGCAGTGGAGACAATGGGCAACCTTTCCTCATTCCTGATCTGAGTGGGAATGATCTCAATTTAATTCCATTCAATATGATACTGGCTGTGGGTTTGCTGTAGATGGCCTCTATCAGTTTAAGAAATGTCCCTTCTATACCTATATTTTTAAGTGTTCTAGTCATAAAAGGATGCTGGATATTATCAAAAGCTTTTCTCACATTGATTGAGAGAATCATATAGTCTTTGTGTTTTATTTTGTTTACGTGATTTATTATATTTATAGATTTACGTATATTGAACCATCCTTGAGACCCTGGGATGAAACCCACTTGGTTATGGTGTATAATTTGTTTGATGTATTGCCGGATTGTGTTTGCTAGAATGTTATTGAATATTTTTGTACTATGTTCATTAAAGATATTGGGCTATAATTTTCTTTTCTTGTTGGGTCTTTTCCTGGTTTGGGGATCAGGGTGATATTCACTTCATAGAATGTGTTGGGAAATATTCCTTCTTTTTCTATGCTTTGGAAAAGGTTATGTAATATAGGTACTAGTTCCTCTTTAAAGTTTTGGTAGAATTCTGGTGTGAAGTTGTCTTGTCCTGGACTCTTCTTTTTTGAGAGATTTTGTATAACTGATGTTATTTCAGTACTTGATATAGGTCTGTTCTACATTTCTAATTCTTTCTGGGTAAGTGTAGGAAGGTGGTGTGCTTCCAGGTCTTGGTCAATTTCTTTCAGATTTTTCTATTTCTGAGAATATAGTTTTTTGTAGTATTCATTAAGAATTTTTTTAATTTCTGAGTTGTCTGTTTTTATTTTACCTTTGTCATTTCTGATTGATAAAATTAGGGATTTTAATTTTCTATTCTGGTTAGGCTAGCAAAAGGTTTATCAATTTTGTTAAACTTTTCAAAAAACCAACTTTTTGATTCATTGATCATTTGAATAATTTTTTTTTTGTTTTCAATTTCATTTGATTTAGCTCTAATTTGGTTATTTCTTTTCTTCTGCTGGGTTTGGGTTGGAGTATTCTTCCTTTTCCAATTGCTTAAGATGTTCCATTAAGTTGTTGACTTCTTTTCTTTCCATTCTGTTAAGGAGGGCTTGCAGAGTTATAAATTTCCTTCTTAGGACTGCCATTGCAGTATCCCAGAGGTTCTGGTAATTTGTATCTTCATTATCATTCTGTTCCAAAACCTTGGTAATTTCCTTCTTAATGTCATCTTTGACCCAACTATCTTTCAGCATAAGGTTATTTAGTTTCCATGTCTTTGTATGAGTATGCAGATTCATGTTATTGGTGAGTTCAACTTTTATTCTGTGATGATCTGAGAAAATATAAGGAATAATTTCTATTCTTTTAAATTAGCCCTGTGACATAAGATGTGAATAATTTTGGAGGATGTTCCATGAGCTGATGAGAGAAATTCGTATTCACTTTTGTTAGGATGAAATGTTCTGTAGATGTCTGTTCAATTCAATTGTTGTATGGTGAAGTTTAAGTCCAGAATTTCTTTGCTTAGTTTCTTCTTGGAGGATCTATCCAACACTGCCAAAGGGGTGTTAAAATCTCCAACTATTAATGTGCTGGGAGATAATAAATTGTTCATGTCTAGGGTCTTGCTTATAAATTGAGGAGCATTTTGGTTGGGTCTATAAATGTTAATAATTGATATCTCATCATGTTGAGTGTTTCCCTTAACAGATATGCAGTGACCATCCTTGTCTTTCCTTACTTCTGTTGGTTTAAAGCCTAATGTATTTGCAAATAAAATTGCAAACCCTGCTTTTTTCTGTTTTCCATTTGCCTGGATTACAGTTGTCCATCCCTTCACCCTGAGTCTATATTTATCCCTTAAGATAAGTTGAGATTCTTGTATGCAGCAGATATCTGGCCTGAGTTTTTGTATCTAGTCAGCCAACCTGTGCCTTTTTAGCAGACAATTTCAGCCATTCATATTAATTGAGAGTATTGATAACCCTGGTAGTATTTTGGGTGTGAGGTTTTTCGAAAGATCAGTGGATGTTTTTAATCCTTTTGCCACAGTGGAAGTTGGGTTTTGATCAATAATTTCTGAGTGATTTTATTTTGGTGGTACAGCATTGTGGTGGTCATTATGCAGGATAGGTCTGAGAATATCTTTTTTTTTTTACTTTTCTATTTTTCATTTTTATGAGAAAAATCCAATGGTGATAATTTATATTTCATATTTTATATAGTTACAAATCTATGATCAAGTCATTATGCTTGAATGTTCAAATTATGGACTTAAGTAATTTCTGAAGCTAGCAAAAATGAACTAAAAATGAATTCTTCACTCAGTCTAGAGCCTAACAGAAAGCATGACAGTTTGTGGGGGAGAAAACTGAATTTTAACTAATCCCTTTGGGTCTGAGAATATCTTAAAGAGCTGGTTTAGTTATGGAAAATTTCTTCAATGTGTGAATGTCATTAAAGTCTTTGCCTTCTCCATCAAAAATGAAACTCAGTTTAGCTGGGTACAGGATCCTGGGCTGAAAGCTGTTTTGTTTTAGGAGATTGAGGTTGATGACCATCTCTTCTGGCTTGAAAAGTTTCAGCAGGAAGATCTGCACTCATTCTACCATTTTTCCCCTTGAAGGTTATGATTTTCTTATGTCTGGCTGCTAGCAGGATTTTTCTCTTTCATATTAACTTTGGTGAAGTTACTTGCAATGTGTCTAGGGGATGCTTTATTTGGATTGAGTTGTGCTGGGGTTCTGAAATTGTCTGTTATCTGAATTTCAGTATCTCTTGCCGTGTTTGGAAAGTTTTCCTCTAAAATGTCTTGGAGTAAAGCCTCTGTGCCTTTCTGATCATTCTCATCATCTTCAGGAATCCCACTAAGGCAAATGTTTGCTTTTTTTGGAGTGGTCCCCCAAGTCTCTCACGGAATGATCCGTCTTTGCTCTCCATTTTCTCTTCATCTTTGAGGATTTGGGAGCATTCAAAAACAAGATCCTGTCTTCTGCTTGCTCCAACCTATTACTGAGGGATTCTACTCTATTTCTCAGGTCTTTGAGGGATGCAAATTCTTGCCTGAGTTTATCAAAATCGTTGATGATTTTTATCTTTCAATTCATTGAATTCTTGAGCCAACTTTTGAAGTACTCCTTGAACTTCTAATTCCAATTTTACTTCAATTCTGTTAATCTTATTTGTTATCCAAATTCTGAACTCAATTTCTGACATCTCAGCCATTTGTTTATAAATAGCATCTTCTGTTGCATCTCCTTTGTTGTTCCTTGGGGGAGTTGATCTACTCTGGTTATTCATATTGCCTGAGTTTTTCCACTGATTCCACCCCATAGTTATTTTCCACCATTTGTTTAGAGAGGCTGGTAAGATGGAATTAAATTGAGGGCTCCTGGAGATGTAATTAATCAGACCTTTACCAGAGTGCTGGGATGGTGACTGCAGTTTTCCCCCCACAGCTTTACCAAGGTCCTGTTGAGTACTACATCTTGAGACACTGAGGACCTGCTTGGTATGATGGGGCTAGGTAGGTCTGTCATATATTTAGCTAGACCCTGAGCAATCCTAGTGGGTCAGTGACTTTGGGTTGAAATCTGAGCTGTGGAGGAATACAAGCAATTAAGACATGCTACCCACCACTGGCAATAACTGGGAGAGGAGAATCAGACCCTCCCTCTACAACACAACCAGGGTATAACCTTTTAGAGTCCCTGGGTGGTCAGCCCAGTCAATAGTTCCAAACCAATTGTCCTGGTTAGCACCAACACAGTTCAAGTGGGAGAGTTTAAAAGGGCTCCAGCAACTGGACAGCAGGGGTCCACTGGCAGCTCAAGTGTGACTTGTTCTGGTGGTCCATGGAGTCAAAAAGGCCTGCCCAGCAAAAGAATTATTCCAGTGGTCTGGTGGTCTGGTGCTTCTTTTCCCACTTTGCAACACCATCACCCCCAGTCACTGGTTACCCCACAGGGCAGCAGCCCAGCTCTCTCTAATACTCAAGTACACCAGGGATTTGCACCTACGTGAAAGAGGAGACAAGGCCTCCCTGACAGGGCTGTCTCACTGTGTGACCTGCAGGTGGGACTAGTTCAGGCCTGATTCCCTCTAGTGATCATTGAAAACTGGGAAATGTTCCACCTGTGTCTGTACCCAGCTGGGGGTTACTGTGGAGGAATGTGGTTCTTTCCCTCAGAGAACACACCTCTGCCTTGCCCACACTCCACCTCTCGAACTCCTGCAGATCAGGTCAGGTCAGGTTCCCTCTGTGTTCCACAGAATCAGGGTGGTGTCTCTCCCAAGTCTGACCCCAGCAGGAGGGACAATGGAGCTGCCACCCCTGTCTGGGGTGGTGCTGCCACTGTTGGGGGTTGTGCCCCCGGTCTGGGGTACTGCTATGCCACATGTTGCAGGACCAGGCAGGGAGCTGGAGGGCATTGCCATTGGTGGTGGGTCCCAGGAGCTGGGCAGGGAGCTGGAGGGCATTGCCACCAGTGGTGGGTCCCATGAACTGGGCAGGAAGCTGGAGGGTGAAGTCTCTGGCTGAGGGTTATAGGAGCTGGGTGAGGAGGCGGGAAGCAAGTGGGTGGTGCCCCGTGGGTAGCAGAAGCGGGGTGGGGTGCTGGTGGCACAGTCCCCAGTGGTCAGTGGTGTGGGTCCCATGCTAGGCTCTTTCCAACATGGGGCAACTGTCCCTCCCCTTGTGACTCCCTTCCTCTATTAAAGTTATAGTTTCAGGGCAACTGCCCCACAGCCCATGAGATGCCTCACCCTAGCAAAAATCTGCCAGACTCTGGATTCTGCAGGGGGTAGTCTTCCAGACTGCCAGGAGATGGGGGAGGAGTGGATTGGAGTTCAGGAAGGTAGGGAGAATATTAGATCAATTTTTGACCCAGGCAAGAGACTGTCTGGGCTTGCAGTGGTATCTCTCTGTGGAAGGAGTCCTGGCCCTCAGCTGTTCTCTCCCCTTTGGTGAAACATAAGGTCCTCTGTCCTCTACTCACCTCAAGCTGCTCTCATGTGGGGGGGGGGTGGGGAAGAATTCTCATCCTCTTTGGGATGGGTTTTGTACCTGAAATTTGTTTCCTTGGAGTGCCAGCTTGCTTCAGCAGGGGTCATGTGAACCTATCAATCCTCTCTCTCAGCTCAGCTCCTGATCTGCTTTATTGGGTTGGTTCTGGTCATTATTTCTCCCTCTGGACAGGAACCTCTGCTGAAAGCTGGCTTTAGTGGGCCATCTTGCCTCTTCTCCCCTTTGTCGGTCTTTTCAACTGTATGGTTTATTTTATTTTGTTATGTTCTACTCTTATGTTTGATTTTCTTTCCTTTATCCTGCTTTGGTGGATTTAGCTTTTCTTTTTACAGCTTCTGAAGATTGATGCTTACCTCACTAGTTTGCAATCTTTTCTTTTTCTTCTCTAACACTTGCATGTAATCTTATAAATTTCTTGTAAATAATGTTTCATATCAGTTCTTATTCAGATGGAAATATTTTCTAATAGACATTGTGGTTTCTCCTTTTATGCCTAGATTCTTCCTAGCTGATTTCCCAATTCCCAAATATGTGGGCAGTTCTAGTTACATTTTTGTTATGATTTTTAGCTTAATTGCATGTGGTCTGTATGATGTGTGATTTCAACCCTTTGACATTTATTGTAGGTGTTTTGTGGCTTAGTAAATGCGCAATATTTGCAAAGGATGTATTCTTGCAGAGGATGTATTTTCTTCATGTGTTAAGTACAATGTTCTATATATATATCCATTAGACTAAATAATTGTGCTTTGCAAATTTTCTGTATCTTTAGTGAATTTAATTTAATAAATCTGTTTGTTCTTTCAGTTACCACAGTGTGTTAAAATTTCCTGTTAGAATGTATTTGTATACTTCTCCTTGTTGTATTAATTTTTCTTTCTGTATATTTGTGTCTTTTTCATTACTGAAAAAATTTATAACTGCTTTATTTTCCTAGGGAGTGAAAGCTTTTGTTCTTATAATATGAGCCTTTATGTTTGTAACAGTGTCTTTTGTTCTGTTTTAAAATTGAGATAGTTTGACTTTGTCACCGTTGGTAGAGTGCTGTGACATCATAGCTCACAGCAAGGCTCAAGTGATTCCCTTGCCTCAGCCTCCCAAGTAGCTTGGACTACAAGCACCTGGCTCTAGTGCCTGGCTAGTTTTAGAGACGGGGGTCTCGCTCTGACTCAAGCTGGTCTCAAACTCATGAACTCAGGCAATCCATCTGCCTTGGCATCCCAGACTGCTAGAATTACAGGCATGCAACACTGCACCCCCCTCTTTTTTTTTTTAAAGAGAGTCCCTGTTTAGAGACAGTCAGCATTTATAATTGTTAATAATTATATAGCATAAAACTGGAGAGAAAGAATTTACATAAAGTGAGAGAGAGATGCTCAGAGAGAACTATTTCAACTATATGATTTCATTTAAACTAATACTTGGTTACATTAAAAATAGTGTATCCTATAAGAAAGTGAAACAAATATGTTGACTATTTGCATGAATTCTGCATAGGGAAGGATTCTCCAGGAAAATAAGCTACAAAGAAGCAAACCTCTTGATTTGACAATTTATAAGATAAAATCTTAATAAAATCTTCCTGACATAAAAATTATGATGAAATAAAGAATTACCTGAGAATATTGCCAAGACAAAAAAACAAAAACAAAGATATAGTACCTTTAATACAGAAAGACCTGTATACAATTTAATAAAAAGTCCTCAGTAGATAGTGAGCAGGTGGCACAAGGAAACAATAAGGGAATTAAATAAATGTGTTAACAGGCACAGGAAAATGGTCCCCTCACCAATAATCAAAGAAATGAAAATGAAAGCAAGGAGACATCATTTTGGCTGTCATTTCACTTATAATAAAGGTGGAAATGTGAACATCTATGTTTTAGAAAGTGCAGACAAAAGAACAGTCTTACTTGGGCATTTTTTCAACATGGTTAAAGAGCTGTATAAAATTCTATTTAGCCACGCTGCTTCTAGAAATATTAGAGGCAACTGACTGTGAACATGAAACTGAGTTCTTTCCAGAGACTTATTCTGTGTCATTATTTGCAAGCAAAAGCTTAGAAACCTCTAAATTGTCCAACTGTAGTGAAATGTTATGTAACTCTCGGATCTTTCTTCTGATATAATGTTAGAAAGATAAATGTTGAGAGAGACCTAATCATAACATGGAGACAGCTCCGGTTATAAGATTAAATGAAAAAGTATATAAAGTTGTACCTGTGGTACTTTTTCAACAAGTAAAAGATAAAAGCAATAAGGAAAAAAATAGGAGAGAAGTGATGTAAAATTTCAAAATATTATCAGTGTTTATCTTTAAATGGAGGGACGATGAGTGTGTTGTTTTCTTCTTTATCCTACTGGTTTATGTTTTACATGTTTAATGCAGTGAACATGTATTGCAAAACAAGCAGGTAAACAGTAACCCAGCACTTAAAAACTACAGAACCAAGGATTTGTCCTTATAACGAATAATCACTCAGTGTCAGAATCTTTAGACCCATTCCTAGTTGGTTGATTTTGGAGCAGTCCCCTAATTTACCTGTGCCCAGTTTCCTCTTCTAGAGTTATTCTTGCTCACTTAGTCCCCGCAAACCTGTGTCTTGTTGGTTCAGCTTTCTGCGCCTGTAGGTCAATCCCTGTAAGTGAGCTGCTTCCAAATCTGAGCTTGGGAATAGCCCCTGAAATTCAGAGTATGGGAGCCTTCCCAGATCTTGTCTGCATTTCTTGTCATTGGGTGGGACCTCTTAGTCATAGACTGAGCTGTTCTTTTAGTGGTTCCATTGTTTGGTTTGAATCTTCTTTGATACCTGTCCCAACTAATTAGGTAACCCTGTAGGGAATACTGCCCACTCCCTCTTTCCAGTTTGCAGCTCTGTCCTTGGACAATTGGTCCCACCAGTCCTGTCACATCAGGCATTCTCCATTTGTTAAACTTGCTGACAATGCTGAGTATCCATCTTGCCTGAAATTTGAGTTATTCAAAATTATAATAGTCATTGGGAAGGCAGTTATGAGAGTCTGGGATTGTACTCTGGGGAAGTTTCCTTTATCAAGTAGAGCATTTCCTCAAGCCAAGGAGTCTCCACAAAGCCCTCTTTATGTCCCTGTTCCTCAGGCTATAGATAAAAGGGTTCAGCATGGGGGTGACCATCGTGTATACTACAGATACCACCATTCCAGTATCTGCTGAGTAGGAGGATGAGGGCTGGAAATACACCAGAAAGAGGGTCCCATAGAAGAGAGTGACCACTGAAAGGTGAGAGCCACAGGTAGAGAATACTTTGTGCTTCCCCCCAGCAGAAGGGATCCTGAGGATGGTGTGCATGATGTGGGCATAAGAGACCAA
>CAUYON010045573.1:0-16262 GCA_963573935.1 Arctocebus calabarensis
GTCCCAGCTACTCGGGAGGCTGAGGCAAGAGAATCACTTAAGCCCAAGAGCTGGAGGTTGCTGTGAGCAGTGTGACGCCACGGCACTCTACCCAGGGCAATAAAGTGAGACTCTGTCTCTACAAAAAAAAAAAAAAAAAGAGTTAGCTAGAAAGAAAGCGCCCGCAGCTAGGTGGGTAGGGCATCAGCCACATACACCGAGGCTGGCTGGTTTGAATCCGGCCTAGGCCAGCTCAGACGACAACTGCAACAACAAAAAAGTAGCTGGGTGTTGTGGTGGGTGCCTGTAGTCCCAGCTACTTGGGAGGCTGAGGCAAGAGAATCGCTGAAGCCCAAGAGTTTGAGGTTGCTGTGAGCTGTGACGCCATAGCACTCTACCCAGGGCAACAGCTTGAGCCTCTATCTCAGAAAAAAAAAAAAAAGAAAATTCCAGAAATGTAATATTTAGTAGAATAGGAAAACTTGCTGAAGTTTAGTAATGTCTTTAAAGGCACATTTTTTTAAAGGCACATAAAAAAATGACTATTGGTCTGATCTAAGCCAGAGTTTAAGGTCCAAGAAGAGGGTGGCCTAAGAAACAAAAAAGCAGTTGGCTACTTCTTTAAGAAGACAGGTACATTTCCACTTTTGGTTATGTAGCTGAACAATTTTATATACTATCCAATATACTTTTCCTCTACCTGCTAGCCAAGGCTGGGTAGGGAGAGATGGTTAGCTAGAGGTCCTTTCTCACTCAACTTTAGAGTTCAGTACCCAGGATGATGATTGTCTGAAAAGCCTTCATTTATAAGAAGCTGGCTTTGTTGAAAGGGAGGATAATGAATAGATAGGTTCTAGAATACCAGAGCATACATGCCTACTCACAAGGTAGTCACAGCACAGGAGGGGGGCAAGATAATCAGGTGAGGAAGTCTTCCTACAGCCAAAACTGAAGGTGAAAGAGGAAATGGCAGGAAGCAGTTATTTGAAGAAAATGAAACTAATATATAGAAGCTGCCTGATTCTGGAAAAGGACTCCTGTGCTGTGCCATTCTGGGCTTTGACTCAGAGGTAGTGAGGAGGTAGGGAATAGAACCCCAAAAGGTAAAGTAGAATCTAAGAAAAGCAGGATTTGTATCCACTTCTCAGGACATAGCCTCCTAGAGGAGTTTTCTGACCACATAGCAAGGGACGTGAGGACGTGAACCAAAACAGCCTCGAAGCCCCACCTGGGAGACCCAAAGAGGCCTGGGTTCTAAATGGAAAGGGCCAACATGTCTGGCCTAGAGACAAGGACACAGCGCAGAGCCATAGACATTAGTGGTCTTTCTCTAGAGGCATGGTCTCTACAGTATCACAGGCAACTCCGAACGAAATCCAGAGCCATGCTTGGTGTAAAATGCCTGAGCTATACCACACAGTGACAAACAGAAGGAATGAACACTGGCAGGATAGCAAACATCTAGGCATGCAACAATGCCTAACCCCAATATGGAAAAAACCTATACTTGAAACTCCAATTTTAAACAAGCCTCTCCTGGATCTTAAAATTAATCTTTAGGTCTGCCAAGACCAAATGCAATGGCGTCACAGAGCTCATGGCCCTCTCTGTCTGCACACACACTTGCCAGTTCAGTCCCCAAGTGAACATCCTCTGGCCCCAAAAGTTAATCTCCAATCCTGTCATCAGCAGATTCTTATGTACTTCATTCGGGACTTTGCCTCCCAGGAATGTTGTTGATCTTGCACAGCCTGTTCTGACCCCATCTCCAAATCCTCAAAAATGCCCATCCCTGCCACCACTAGGATTCCACTCCCCAGATCCTCTCTGAGAGCAAGGAGAATGGTGGCATTCCTGCAAACTGAAGCTGGAGAGGGTTTGCCTTCCGAATTTTAAGCTCCTCTGTGGAGGGCTTTCAGTTGAGCATTTCAGTTTGAAGAACTACATCAGCTGTCACCAGGTCTCCAGTCAGAATATCTGCCCACAACCGTGAAACCCTCTGTAGTTAGCACTTTGGGTAAGCTGTGCTGAACCCTTACGAGGATGTTTTTGTCAAATAAAGGCCAGCCTAAGCATCACTTCCTTGGCTTCTTTATCTTGAACCCATCCTAGTTCCTGATTGTAAAACATATGGTTTTTATAAAGTTAATAAAAGTGATATTGAATAATTGCTCAACTCACATACAAATAAGAATCTCAGAGTTAAATCTGCTAAAGAGAAAACTAGCCAGAAAGATGACTTCACAGTTGGGACTTCAAAGAAAAAATGACTTCCCTATCTCTTTGCCTTTCCTGAGCAATTCAGTCCTAATGCCATTGGTTGAGCCACAGTTAGACCGGGGAGAGCTATAGTGACCTAAAGTGAAGTACTGGAGCTCAAACACAGTGAAATGGTGTCCACACATAGAGGCAGCCCAGTGTAGGATATTAGAAATCAAGTGGACAAGATAGTGATCACACAGGGGCATGGCCCAGCGCAAAATAATAAGGTCCAATCAAGGTGAGAAGGGTACCCCCATGAAGGGGCTGGGGGAGTCAGAGCCCAGACTGGATAAGGAAGATGCCCACAGAAAGGGGCAGTTCAATGTGGAAAAGCCCCAGCTGAGACAGGCAGGCACCCATGTGTGCAGGTGGCCCAACCAGAAATTCAGAGCTTGAGCAGGGTGAGAAGGCTCCCTCCATGACAGGGGCCTGCGTGGAATATCAGAGCCAGGGAAGGGTTCCAGTGGAGGGGCAGTTTGGCATGACTGCTAAAGCCCAAGAGGTTGAGGAGAACAGCCTGAGGCGAGGAGATGGCAGCAGGGATGGGCAATGGGTTATACACAGGGAGCGTCCTTGGATAAACAGCTAATTCCGGGGCTGAGGGTAGAAAAGTACAAGATGAGTTTAGAACATCTTCTGCTAAAAAGGAAATGATCGAAGAATGATCTTGACATATCAAATAGAAAGGTAGCCCAAGGCCAGAAGTGGTGGTTCACACCTGTAATCCCAGCACTGTGGGAGCCAAGACAGGTGGATTGCTTGAGCTCATGAGTTCGAGACCAGCCTGAGCAAGAGCAAGACCCGATCTCAAAAAAAAAAAAAAAAAAAAGGCCAGGCATTTTGGCAGGTGCCTGTAGTTCCAGCTATTTGGGAGGCTGAGGCAAGAGAATTACTTGAGCCCAAGAGTTTTATATTGCTGTGAGCTTTGATGCCATGGCACTCTACTAGGGGCAAGAATGTGAGACTCAGTATAAAAAAAGAAAGGTAGCCCAGTTGAAGGGCTGCATTACTAGCTGCAATGAGACCAATTTGAGCCATAAAAAAATAACATATAACATTATATGATGATATAGGCATCTACTGGATTAAATAGAAAAACACAAATCAATACTACTATCAAAAAATAAATCCATATATGAAAAACCAAAATGTTTGAAGTAAGTCAATGGCTAAACAATGATACCTCCATACCATGGACTACAGGAACGGATCATTAATACAATAATTTGGATGGACCTCAAGGGCATGGTGCTGAGTGGGAAAAGAACAATCTCTAAATGTTACATGATGTATGATTCCATTTTCATAACATTCTAGAGATAAGTTATAGCAATGGAGAACAAATTAGTGGTTGCCAGGGGCTAGAGAGTGGAGAGGTGGGGGAAAGGGTGGGTGTGATCATAAAGGGGCAGCACCAGGGAGGTCTTTGTAGTGATGGAATAGTTGCATCTTGATTGTGGTGGTAGTTCCATGACTCCAAAAATGGGATAAAATGATGTAGAACTATGCACACACAGTACCAATGTCGACTTCCTGGTTTTGATACTATACTATCATTACAGAAGATGCAACCATAGGGGGAAACTGAGTTAAGGATGCACAGGGTTTCTCTGTACTGTTTTTGCAACTCCTATTAGCTGGAATGTTAGCTAAAATCTATAATTATTTCAAAATAAAATGTTTAATAAATAAATGATGAGTAAAGGGATAGAAATTTCAAGGCACTGCCTCACAGAAAACATATTGACTGCACAAGAAAAAGCCTAACTTTAAAGTGGAGAAGCCTGCAAGTCACCTCTTTAAGCAAGTGATCAAAGTGAGCATCATTAGAAATAGAGCAACTCAAAATCTACGTTATCTAGATGCAGTAAGCAGAAAATGGCATCTCTTTTGTGATTCCTGCCAAAGATGCATATCTGAATCTAATTAGGAGGAAACAGAAAAATGCAGGTCAAGATATACTTTGCAAAACAACTGGCCTGTAATTTTCAAAAGCGTCAAGATCATAAAAATCACAAAAATGCCCAAGAAATGTTCCTGACTAAAGAAGGCTAGAGAGACATGACAACTAAGTACAAATCATGATTCTCACCTGGGTCCTTTTGGTAGAAAGGACATTACTGAGTCTTTTGGTGAAACTTAAATAGGACCTGAGGATTATATGGCAATAATGCAGTAACAATTTCTGATTTCAATAGTTGCACTGTATGTAGAAGAACTCCCCGGCTTGTGAGAAATGCATGCTGAAGTATTAGGAGTGATGAGACATCAGGTTGGCAACGGACTCTCAAACAGGTCAAAGAGAAAAATTTTTTGTACTATACTTACAACCTTTCTAGAACTTGATTACCATTTCAGAATAATTTTATTCTAAAGATGAATTATTTGAATTTCAGAAGATGAGATATCCTTGACAAAACTGAAGAAATCCTAGAAATGTAACTTTACAATCTGGCCTTGCAAGTCACCCTTGTCAGAAGTAACATACACTGTCTATAAAAAAATCTCAAATGTGTAATTCATTCTTTGTTCATTTTAAGACTTAGCACATTTTTCCAAGTAACAACAAACTTGGATAGGTAAAAAGACTAAATATTATTGTTCCCTGTTTTAAAAAAAATTCCTGTCACAACTTTTCTGCTTTTTACTAGGAAATATTGGTCCCCACTTTTAATTGATTCACTGTAAGTGGCCTGTCCCCAGGATTAATTATGCTATGAAAACAAGGACTTCCCATTCATACTTGTTATTGGTATTGCTCTGCTACCGGGAAGACTCCCGTCCCAGCCTAGGCCCAACAGTATAGGAAGGTAGAGCAGAAAGGGCACCATGAGAATGACATGATGGTATTATCAATAAAGACTAAATTCGAGTTAGATTCTAGCCTTAATATCTGGCACATATTAATACTAATATTTGTGGAAGCATCACCCTTATTAGCTTAGTCAGGTTCAAGGTCATTTTTCACTCTTTTTTTCTTAGTCATCCTCCATCAGCTCCTATAGTAGCTACAGGAATTCTGTCTCCTAAGAGTTAACTGGCGAGGGAAGGTTTATATCTCAAGTGGTCAGACTATGAAAACCTAGAGTGAGCATAAGCACACCTGAAATCCTTAAAAAATATTAATAGTAATCGAATTAGAAATGGGAGTCTAGGGCAGATAGCTATCAGGAAGCCTGTAAAACCTCCAATCAGTGAGTCAGTGAAAGCCAAGAAAGAAAACCAAAAACACTTACTAGAGAGCTAAAATGCCTGTGGCTTCATATTGTTCACTAATCAATACCGATTGCTCATGATGAGTCAAGCAAATTTGAAAATGTCTGTCCAAAGGGACAGTGACATGCCAAGTGCTATGCTAGATACTTTGTTGACATGACATTCTTTGAATTTACAGTTGCCTTATGTATAAGGTAGGTATAATTATCATACCTATTCTACACATGGGGAAACTGAGGATTAGAAGAGTTCAGTCTCTCATGCAAGGTCACATGGCTAGCATGGGCTAACACCAGGGTTTGAACCTCAGTAGCCTGACTCCTACATTAAACTGCTATTCTGAACTGCCTACCACAACCAACATTTGTGACTCCATGGACTCCACAGTCCCTTACATGACACCAAGAAACTTCGTACAGTATGCTTGGTTCAGATTCTTGCAAGCCGTCCTTTTTTTTTTTGGCAGTTTTTGGCCGGGGCTAGGTCTGAACTCACCACCTCCGGCACATGGGGCCAGCGCCTACTCCTTTGAGCCACAGGCACTGCCCCATTATTTCAGCAGTGATTGTGTTACAGGGCAGCAAGGGACCTTATTTGTGTAACATTGATCCACTGCCAGGGCAACAGGTCCCCCTTCTGGGCTTAGAGAAACAGGCTGCTACATCAGCTGCTTCTTTAGTTTCACAAAGTAATAAAAACTGTTAGAATTAACTCCTTTATTACTTTGTAAAGACCACCTTACAACCAGGTGGGGGTGGAGGTGTGCATCTTAATTTATGGCAAGCTACTTACAGTAGTTATTTAAAAAACAAGCCTAGGTGGGTGGCGCCTGTGGCTTGAGGGAGTAGTGTGCCAGCCCCATATACCAGAAGTGGCAGGTTCAAACCCAGCCCTGGCTAAAAACTGCAAAACAAAACAAAACAAGCCTAGGTCTGTATTATCTGGTTCTGAAGGAGTCCCTCCCACCCTTGAGCTGCCTACCAGTTAATTTAGGAACAAAATAATCTTCCAAACTAGCAGGCCCTACCTCCCCACCAAGGTACTTTCACAATATTATCTTGGTTTAATCATGTTTTAGCACAGAAAACGATACATACCTCAAGGTATACATTTTGAGGTTTTTTGATATCTATATGGCTATTTAAGAAGGAATAGTTTACCAAGCTCCTAGTCGGGGAGAGAACTCCAATCATAGAAGGCAAGCTCTGGTGACAAGCGAATGCCGTCTCACCACGGCCACCATCTGCCCAGGGCCCTTCCTCTTCATTCTTCAAGCCAACAGCACAGCTGGCATGTTGGGTGATGTTTCTTGATGGCTCTCTAGCTGAAGTATTGTTGCTATAGTTCTGCTCATCTGAGTCTTGTTTCTAGAAACCATAGTTAGTTGTCAAACGGTATAAATCAATATATTTCAAAGTTTTGACTGATGAGGTTTCATTTAAGTGATAAAGGGAATGTATAAGTTACAGAGAGAAAAATGTTGCTCAATCGGCTACACTTTGTTCTTCTGTAGCCTTAAAATGCTGGGCAATGGGCAACTGCATTAAAACTATTATGGCATGGGAAAATGCTATAGTTTCATTTTTGTTTGTTTGTTTTGTTTTGAGACAGAGCCTCAAGTTGTCGCCCTGGGTAGAGTGTTGTAGCATCACAGCTCACAGCAACCTCCAACTCCTGGGCTTAAGTAATTCTCTTGCCTCAGCCTCCCAAGTAGCTGGGACTATGGGTGCCCGCCACAACACCCAGCTATTTTTTGGTTGTAGTTGTCGTTGTTTGGCGGGCCCAGGCTGGATTCGAACCCACCAGCTCTGGTGTATGTGGCTGACGCCTTAGCTGCTTGAGCTACAGACACTGAGCCAAATGCTATATTTTATAATGAACACTGCACAAAGCACTTCTATTACACAATTAACATGCAAAGAAAAACCAAGGTAGCCACCTGCACATCCAAACACTATGGCTACGGCACAACCCAACCAACTAATTTGATCAATGGGACAATCATTCCTACCAACCAGACCACCTCGCAGTCACCTGGCTAGAATTAGTGAAGGGAAAAAAATTTGAAAGTACTATTGTACACCTAACTATTTTTGTCCTAAGTTTTTTAGAAAAATTCTCTTCTCTGTAGCATCATTCTTTCTCTTTTGTCCCTAAAATATGATCATATGGCTATTTAGGAACAACTTTCACTTGCTCTGAGAGCTTTTCTCTCTTCCATTCTTCTGATCCTTCTTTCCACTCTCAGATGTTCAGGTTGAATGGACTTGAAATTTACCATTTTCCTTGGCTTGGACTCCAGGTATTTGCCAATAGTGTATCCTCAACCTCCTGCGAGTTGACTTCCAGCCCACTCTTCTACCTCTCAAACGCTGGCAATGGGTGCCTTCTCCTGTCCTGTCCTTCCTCTGCCTCTCAGTAGCTTCTCACTCCCCCTCCTCAGTTTCCCAAGATTCTCTCCTCCTCGATTTTATGACCACATGACCCCATCTTATTCTTCCACTTTCCTGCCACCTTCTGTCTAATGATGCCTCCTTCCTCCTATGGTGTCACTCGGGTATTTCTAAGCCTTTTCTCTCTATATATCCTAACTTCCCTGGTGACTAACCTATTTTCAGACCTTCAGTGTTTGCCTGTCCATGAAAAATTGATACTATTTATTTTTATTGGTTGTAAGACAACATTTTAAAAATGATAACGGAGATTATTGTAAATTAGCCCATACCCCCCACTGCCTAATGATACTTCTGAGCCATCCCACCCTGATAATAGGGGTGACACTATGGTACTTCGCAGTTTACAGAAGAGGTTCATTTACATTGTCCCACTGAATGCAACTGGGTTGGTCACCCAGAGATGTCCTTTCCTAAGCAGAGCCCCTTACAGAAAGAAACGCCTCTTCCTTTCTGTGTCTGATGTTTGTTATGAAAAGAAACCACCACCACAAAATGCTTTTGAGGAAG
This sequence comes from Arctocebus calabarensis, assembly GCA_963573935.1. Taxonomy (NCBI): domain Eukaryota; kingdom Metazoa; phylum Chordata; class Mammalia; order Primates; family Lorisidae; genus Arctocebus; species Arctocebus calabarensis. The sequence continues at coordinate 8,421 of CAUYON010045573.1, forward strand.
CCTCCTCCGAAGTCCCAGCTGTTACAGTCCTATCAAAGAATTAGTAGTTAGGAGGTAGGTGCCCCAGACAACAAAAAGAGGTAAATGTATAGATGTGTGGGGACTCAATTTCAAAGTTCATTAAGAGCTGGGGTCAAATCCTAGTCCTAACATTTCCTAGCTATGTGGCATTTAACTATATTTTGGCTTTCTTCTCTGTAAAATGGAGATCAAACGAATTCAGAGGATTGTTAAAAACATTAACTGGAATGTATATGGGAATTGCTCAGGACAGTGTCTGGCATATAGAAATAGTAGCTATCATTGTTCTAAATTCTTAAACTTTTACCTTTGACTCTTTAGCTCCTTCCAAAACATCACTGAGAACTTGTATGTATTCAGTTGCACCTTTAAGGATATCAACTTTGCTAGGCTTCCTGCTTTGCGGAAGAAACGGCACAAGTGCCTTCAGTTTGGCAAAACCACGGTTGAGATTTTTTATCTAGAAAATAAAAAGGCACAGTGACACAAAGAGAAGCCAATTTTTAGAGACATCTCCCCAAGCTATGAAAGGGGGTTATGAGGGGCTAACAGCCTTCTTGTGTGGGTAGCAAATCTAAACAGGCACGTGCCCCCAAAGAGTCACTGCTCCGTCAGCCATGCAGTTCAAAGCAAAAGAAGAGGAAATGGCCCAAAATGGGCACTGTGAGTGGACAGGCTGGAAGGTATGTATGTTCATGCCAACTTCCCCCCTCTTCCTATGAGAGAATACCCACTGCATTATAATATAGGGGCAGTTGTGAGGAGTGGCTAAAATCTGAGTTACCTACACCTGGATTTAAAATCCAGGTCCACCATTCACGGGATATTTCATATCTCTAAGGCCTAGTGTGTTAATTTGCAAAGTGGAAAATACCTATCTTATAGTTTTAGAGAGGTAATAAGTGACACAATCTCATAAAAAACTTCACTTAAACCTGGCACATAAGTCCTCTATAAGTGGCAGTGCTGATGAGGAATAAAAGATACAAATATTGTCCACCCAAGCACTGTGCCATTAATTCTTCAACCTCTGTACCTGCTGCTTTAATGATACAGAGTAAAACATGAGAGTCCAGAGAGTTGGTGACATTTCAAAGGATGCTTTTTTATTTTTCTATATTCTCCAGCTTGGCTCTGAAAACCTGTAACTCTGATGATCATCCCTCTGGAAGACATGGGACTGGGGAGAAACTGGTGTCCCCTACACCATAAAACCAATAAACTTATACCAAGAGCTCTCTTCCACCTTGGAGCAAGGTGGACAAGGAACATAGCCAGTTCGTGGGAGGATACAACAACCAGTTAAATGTGTGAAAATACTTAACTTTAATAACTTTAACAAACTAAAACAGAAATTATATACCATTTTTCATGTACCATGCTGATAACATTTTTGTTTTGGTTATCATACCCAGCATGAATTGCATGAATAAAAGAATAGCCCTATACCCTGTAAAGGTAAAAAATTAGAAAATCTTTCTATAAAGCAATTGGGAAAATTATATCAAAAGTTGTAAAATTGTACATGTCTTATGTTCTAGTAATTCCATTTCTAGCATTTTATTCTAAGGCAATTATCAGATGCACACGTGTATTTATGAACCAGTAAAATTATTTTGAAAGAATACTTAAGATGAGGAAAAGTTTGGGGTAATTTTTTCACTTAAGTGAAATTTCTTTTTAATTTTCACTTAAGTGAAAAAATAACAAAGATATATACTGAATGATGATAATTTCACAAATTTATATATGCACACATACAACTAGAAAAAAGGACTGGATATATGCAAAAATGTCCATAATAGTTATATCTGTGTTTTGAGTGTTTCCCTTCTCAGACACTTCTGTATTTTCCAGGTGTATTAACTTTATCATTAAAGATCTTTTTCTTTTTTTCTTTTTTTTTTTTTTTTAGTGGCTAAAACCAAGACTAATTTTCTATAGAAGACAATTCCTTCCTGTGGGAAGGGCCACTTAAAATATTGGATCATAACCTCGTTTTCGGGCCACCAGATTACAGGCAAATGTTTACAAAGGGTGTACTGCCTAGTAGAAGCACACTACTTCTTCATTCTGGCCGTTGTCCCCTGCTCTTCTTTGGTCCTTTTCTCTTTACACCCTTTCCCAAACAAATCTGCTGATTCACTGGGGCTGCATTTTAAAAGGCCTAGGGTGTTTAGGAACAGCCCCCAGCATAACTGACTCGCCATTTCTCTCTTCCATCCCTCACTCTTCCCTCTCTAGGCTCCGCCTTTGCTGTTACCAAACCCAGAGATTGTTTAGGGCGGGAAGGAGACCAGATCTGACAGGTTTGGGACTGTGTTTCGCTGCAGACGCTAAAAGCTGCCAGCAGATGCCGCTCCAACCACACAGCCCACAAGACCAGTTTGTGAGTTACTGTATCCCCAGCCTGACCGAACACTCACTTTCTCTTGGCGAGGGTTGGGTGGGAGTTTGGGGGTTGGGTGTACACTAGGGTGTCGTGTAACGTCACTTACAAGAAACTTGCATTTGGTCCCTTTGTCCCCTCACCGTATCCCGCTTCGAGGCCAAGATGCAGAGGGCAGGGGAAAGGTGTGCGTGTGTGTGTGGCGCGCGGGGGTGGAGGGGGACCCGCAGCGCCCTATGCCGGGCAGCGAGATTTAAGCGCTACTCCTGTGCGCTCAGCTTTTAAAAACCGCTGCAGTGGGAGACATTTTTGAAGCCGTCAGGGCCTCTCCTCCATCCCCTCCCGGACCGGTTCCTTCCCGTTCTGGAGGGTTAGCTGTCGAGGCGGCCATCCTGGGGTCGCCGACCAGAAGCGGCACGAAAGTGGAGGGTAACAGGGCCACTGTCATTACCCTGACAAGCTGGGGACACGAGCCGGGCCTCGTCAGGTGGAATTCGCTTCAGGGCCGGCGGTGGGCGGGGAGGGGGTGCACCGGGAATGGACAAGGGTTTGTGGTGGGCAGCGGCTACGGGTGGGGCAGTCGGCCCCCTCCCAGCCAGGGTCGCGGGGCAGCCGCGCCGAGGTGGCCCTGGGGAGCCCTCACCCGCTCGCGCTCCTTGGCGTTGGCCACGCGCCGCCGCTCCAACACCAACTGGAGGTCCTCGGTCGACGAGTAGCCGCCCGAGGGCAGCCGCTTGAGCCGGCAGATAGCGGCCAGCTGGGGCAGAGGCCCGAATTGCTCCCGCAGCACGTCCTCCAGCACCTCGGCCTGCGGGGCCCCCAGGAGGGCGGACAGCGCCGGGCCGGGCTCCGGGGGTGCGGGCGCGGGCGCGGCGTCCATGGCGGCGCGGAGGCCCGGGCGGCCGGGCCTTTCACCCGGGCACCTGGGGAGGCGCGAGGCCGCGCCGGCTGCACCACCTGCGCCCACTCGCCGAGCCTGGACGCTCACCCAGCCCGCGTGCTGGCCGCCCTCCCCCGCCCCCCGGCCTATTTAATCCTATTTAACAAGCCCCGCAGGTGAGCGTCGTGATTACAGCCCTGTTTCTCCAATTTGCGTCCACGCTGGAACCGCCGGGGGAGTTTTGATTTTCTGTGTTTTTTTTTAGTGCTGGGCCACCAATGCCCACCCCCAATTCTAGGTTGGGGCCTGAGCTTCTGGATGTATGTATGTATGTATATCATACATATATATATGCAAATATACATTTACACAGAAAATGTTTACAGATACACTCTAAACTTTTTTTAAAAAAATTCATTTTGAAATAAATAAAAGTTGCAAGAACAGTAACAACTCCTGTATCCCCTTCACGGATATTCTCTACTTGTTAACTTTTTCTCACTTTTGCTCTCTCATTTTCATTATTCTTTTTATCAAATATTTACGTTGCAGATATGATATCCCCTTACCCCTCAATACTCCAGTAGGGACTTCCCCTGAACAGGGCTACTCTCCCAAACAACCACAAAACAGCCATATAACTAGGAAATCAGCCTTGATATTCTGCTACCATCCAATTCACAGACCCCACCCAAGTTCACCACTGTCTCAACAACATATTTTTCCTCTTTGGTCAGGACCCAATTCAAGACCACATTTTAGTTTGTTGTCATGTCTCTTTACTCTTTTATTCTAGAACATTTATTCTGCCTTGCCCTGTTTTTATGACCTTGATAGTTAAAAGAATAGAAACCTTTCACTCTCTAGGATGCCCCTTCGCCTGGGTCTCTCTAATGTCTGTGCACACCCAGACCCTGGCCATGTCTTTATGGGAAGGACTCCATAGAAATGATGCTGGGCTCTTCTCAATGTATCACATCAGAAGGTACATAGGTTGCTCTGTCCCACCACTAGTGATGTTAACCTTGACCTCTTGTTCAAGGTGGTGGTGTCAGCTTTCATCACCATAGACTGATAAATATTTTCTGAGGAGATACACCTTTGTATCCATTGTTGACTCCTCCCTGAATCAACTATCACCATTATTGTGGCCAAATGATTGGCATTCTGTGAAGAAGAACTTTCTCTTCTCCCTATTTATTCATTTATTTTATATTTATGTTAGCCTTGGCTCATGACTTTCTATTAATATTTTATTAATAGGATGTACTTGATTCACAGTGTTATTTATTTTAATGCTCAAATTATCCCAGATTTGGTTTATGGGAGCTCTTCCAAGCTGGCTTCTCTCTGTGTCCTTTTGAATTGACTCTCTCTCTCTCTCCTTCTCTCTCTCTCTCTCTCTCTCTCTCTCTCTCTCTCTTTCTGTCCTTCTCTCTCTCTTTCTCGCTCACTCTCTCTCTCCCTCTCCTGTTCCCTCTCCCTCCCTCTCTCCTCTCTCTCTCTCTCTGATAGAGTCTTATTCTGTTGCCCTGGGTAGAGTGCTGTGGTGTCATGGCTCACAGCAGCCTCAAACTCTTGGGCTTAAGAAATCTTCATGCATCAGCCCAAGTAGCTCTGACCATAGGTGCCTAATAGAAAAACACCTGGTTAGTTTTTCTATTTTTAGTAGAGATGGGGTCTCAGTCTTGTTTAGGATGGTCTCAAACTCCTGAACTCAAGCAATCTGCCCACCTCAGCCTGCCAAAGTGTTAGGATTACAGGCGTGAGCCACCGTGCCCAGCTTTTGTGTACTTTCTTAGTCATGCCAGAAAGGCTCATCTTGAATTTTCCCAGCCCCAGCCAAAGAATCAACCAATTCTCCTTTTAGTAGAAGAGGGACTTTGGAAACCAAGATCTGTATGCTTTATTGTTCATTCTGTTTGGCATGTCATTGCTTCTAAAACCTTTTTCAGACAGGAAATAACATGTATGTATACCCACATGTATGTGCACACATATACCTATATCTATGCATCTATGTATGTGTATGTACAGAATGTGCCAAAAAATGCATACAAATTTTAATAAACGAAAACCTGTATTAAAATTGTAATACTCAATATATATCGATATTGTTTGAGGCATTAGTGTAAACAAGACTTATATACTGTTTCTTGTATCTCTTGTAATTGCACAAGTCAAAACATGGCTTGAGTATTACAATTTTTTTTTTTTTGAGACAGAGCCTCAAGCTGTCACCCTGGATAGAGTGCTGTGGCATCACAGCTCACAGCAACCTCCAATTCCTGGACTCAAGCGAGTCTCCTGCCTCTGCCTCCCAAGTAGCTGGGACTACAGGCGCCCACCACAACTCCTGGCCATTTTTTGGTTGCAGCCATCATTGTTGTTTGGTGGGCCTGGGCTGGATTCGAACCCGCCAGCTCAGGTGTAGTGGCTGGCGCCTTAGCCCGTTGAGCCACAGGCACCTAGCCACTTTTTTTTTTTTTTTTTGAGACAACCTCAAGCTATCGTCCTGGATAGAGTGCCGTAGCATCACACTTCACAGCAACCTCCAACTCCTGGGCTCAAGTGATTCTCCTGCCTCTGCCTCCCAAGTAGCTGGGGCTACAGGTACCTGCCACAATGCCCAGCTATTTTTTGGTTGCAGCTGTCATTTTTGTTTGGTGGGCCCGGGCTGGATTTGAATCCATCAGCTCAGGTTTATGTGGCTGGCGCCTTAGCCGCTTGAGCCACAGGTGCCGAGCCTGTGTGGATTACTTTTTTTTTGGAGATAGAGACTCAAGCTGTCACCCTGAATAGAGTGCTGTGGCATCACAGCTCACAGCAACTTCCAATTCTTGGGCTCAAGCGAGTCTCCTGCTTCTGTCTCGCAAGTACCTGAGACTACAGGCGCCCGCCACAACGCCCAGCCATTTTTTGGTTGCAGCCGCCGTTGTTTGGCGGGCCTAGGCTGGATTCGAACCTGCCAGCTCAGGTGTATGAGGCTGGCTCCTTAGCCACTTGAGCCATAGGCGCTGAGCCTGGATTACTTTTTTAAGAGATCATGGCTACTCTAGACGTCATAGTGGCACAGGATGTGCGGCTTGGTATCAGCCAGGAGGGCACATTAGTAACATCAGCTCCTAAAGCAAGAGCTTCCTTATATTTTATGTGTGTGTATACTTTATACAGCAGTCTACAGGATTAGGAGAATGATGAAAGGACCTGCTGCCTGGAGGATATAGCTCTGAGATCTTGGATCCTCTGCTCTGATACCTTTTCTTTTTCTTCATTTCTAAAGAGATGAGGTCTCGCACTGTCACCCATGTTGGAGTTCAGTGGTGTAATAACAGCTCACTGCAGCCTCAAGGGATCTTCTTGCCTCGACCTCCCAAAGTACTGGCTTTATATAGGCATGAACCACTGCACTTGGCCTGATCACCTTTCTTTTTCTTTTCTTTTCTTTTTTTTTTTTTTAGAGACAGTTTTACTTTGTTATCCTCAGTAGAGTGCTGTGGCGTCACAGCTCACAGCATCCTCCAGCTCTTGGGCTTAGGCAATTCTCTTGCCTCAGCCTCCTGAGTAGTTGGGAGTACAGGTGCCCGCCACAACACCCAGTTATTTTGTTGCAGTGTGGCTGGGGCCAGGTTTGAACCCACCACCCTCGGTATGTGGGGCCGGCACCCTACTCACTAAGCCATAGGCGCTGCCCAGCCTGATCACCTTTCATGTTCTGACAGCCTTTGTCCGGTCTTAGTCTGGCTGGTACTTGTTTATTCTGTTGTTCTCTAGCTCTGCCTTGAGAATCAATTTGCAGTTATCCTCCCCCAACTTAACTCCCGAATAGACTCTTTTGACCAGACATTGTGAGAGGGGCTATAGGCTGCCTTTAGGTCCTTGGCTAGCTAGCCTTTCTGAGAATCCAGGGTCATGGGGCTCTAATCTCTTCTCCTGTGGCCTCAGGATACCCTAAAGCAAATGATCTTGGTGTATACTCCCTTAATTCACATTGGATGCTCAGAACTCATCTGGGTCTTAACATCTTTTCCTCTCAGAGCTAGCTGCTTTTGGATTTGTGAACACCCTTTCTCCTTATTAAGAGCTATAGCAATGGGTCCCACAAAAGCCAACTTGGGACTCGGCGCCTATGGCTCAACGGGCTAAGGCGCCAGCCACGTACACCTGAGCTGGCAGGTTCGAATCCAGCCCGGGCCCGCCAAACAGTCACAGCTGCAACCAAAAATGGCCGGGCATTGTGGCGGGTACCTGTAGCCCCAGCTACTTGGGAGGCAGAGGCAGGAGACTCGCTTGAGCCCAGGAATTGGAGGTTGCTGTGAGCTGTGATGCCACAGCACTCTATCCAGGGTGACAGCTTGAGACTCTGTCTCAAAAAACAAAAACAAAAACAAAAACAAAAAAGCCAACTTGGGTTTTCCTTGGTAGGTTCTAGCTTGCTCTGTGCTGGCCACAGTATAAGCCACCCATCTTAACTCTTGCCACAATATAAACTGCCCATCCTGACTTTTACTTCCCTTGGGATTGGTGCCAGCTCACTTGACTCTTGATTTGA
>CAUYON010045574.1:0-11288 GCA_963573935.1 Arctocebus calabarensis
CGGGCGCCTGTAGTCCCAGCTACTTGGGAGGCAGAGGCAGGAGACTCGCTTGAGTCCAGGAATTGGAGGTTGCTGTGAGCTGTGATGCCACCGCACTCTATCCAGGGTGACAGCTTGAGGCTCTGTCTCAAAAAAAAAAAACAAAAAACTGAGACTCTGTCTCAAAACAAACAAACAATAAAAAGTAATAGACTTTACTTGCAATTCTGGAATTAGGCAACATCTCATGCCATAAAATAGAATAAGTGTTCCATGACCTGAGGAGAAGAGGTTAATTTTATAGACAGAGAAAGGCTAAAGAAAGCAGAAACAAAAAGAGTGGATTGGTCATTTCAAAGTTACTTTCCTTGTTAGGAGGGGCCAAAGAGAGAGAATAATAGAGAAATAACTGGTTACATATATATACATCAGGTACATATTTAAGATTACTGTATAGTTGACTCTTGAATGATGGAAAGTTTAACATGAGCAGGTCCACTTATATATGATTTTTTTTCCAATAAAAATTGCACCATGTGTGCCTACCTCACTTGCCTCCCCTTCTACTTCCTTACACCTCTTCAGCCTCTGCTTGGAGACAGCAAAACCATCCCCTCCTCTCCTCCTCCTCAGCCTACTCAATGTGAAGACAACAAGGATAAACTCTTGGGGGTTGCTGAGTGTCACTCTGTCGCCCTGGGTAGAGTGCCCTGGCGTCATCATAGCTCAGCAACCTCAAGCTCCTGGGCTCAAGAGATCCTCTCGCCTCAGCCTCTTGAATAGTTGGGACTACATGCTGCACCACCCTGCCCAGCTAGTTTTTCTATTTTTAGTAGACATGGGGGTCTCACTCTTGCTCAGGCTGGTCTTGAACTCCTGAGCTCCAGTAATCCAAGCACTTCAGCCTCCCAGAGTGCTAGGATTACAGGTGTGAGTCACCACAGCTGACCAAAGATAAAGACCTTTATGATGACCCACTTCCACCTAATAAATAGTAAATAAACTGGGTGTGGTGGCCTGTGCCTATAATACTATCTATTTCTTTTTTTTTTTTTTTTTGAGACAGAGCCTCAAGCTATCACCCTGGACAGAGTGCTGTGACATCACAGCTCACAGCAACCTCCAATTCCTGGGCTCAAGCGAGTCTCCTGCCTCAGCCTCCCAAGTAGCTGGGACTACAGGCGCCCGGCTACAACACCCGGCCATTTTTTGGTTGTAGCTGTCATTATTTGGTGGGCCCGGGCTGGATTCGAACCCGCCTGCTCAGGTGTACGTGGCTGGTGCCTTAGCCCATTGAACCACAGGCGCCAAGCCTAATCCTATCTATTTCGATGGCTGGAGCAGTAGCATTACTTGAGGCCAGGAGTTCAAGACCATTCTGGGCAGCATAATGATACCTTACCCATCTCTTTAAAAAAATGAACAGTAAGTATATTTTCTTTGTGGTTTTGTTAATAACATTTTCTTTTCTCTTAACTTACTTTATTGTAAGAATATAGTGTGTAACATATTGTTATGTTACATGTTAACTGTTATGTTATCAGGAAGGCTTCTAGTAGGCTATTAGCTTAAGAGTAGGCTATTAGCTAAGTTTGGGGGGTGTCAAAAATTATACACAGTTTTTCCACTGCAGGACTTAATCCAAAACAGTAGCCTCTTGTATAATTTTTATTTAACAAACCTTAATGAACACCCCAATTCCCTTGGGAGAGAGAGAATGTGCTATAGAAAGAGAAGTTTAGGAAGTTCCATTTTAAATCTTTAGGCATGCTGACACATTCCCTTTTTCAGAAACACTTAAGACTAGCTGGGCACAGTGGCTCATGCCTGTAAACCCAGCGTTTTGGGAGGCCAAGGTGGTAGGATTACTTGTGCCTGGGCATTTGAGATCAGCTTGAGGACTATAGCAAGACTCCTTCTCTAAAAAAAGTGTTTTTAATTAGCAGGGTGCAGTGGAGGGTGTCTGTAGTCCCAACTACTCTGGAAGCTAAGACAGTTGGATTGCTTAAGCCCATGAGTTGGAGTTGTCTGCAGTGAGTTGTGATGGTGTCACTGCTCTCTGCTTTAGCCTGGGTGACAAAGCGAGACCCTATCTCTAAAACATAAGAAGAAAAGAAAGACAGAGACATCTTGGAATAATATTGGACCCAGTTTCCCAACTCAGATTCAGAGAATATCCTGGAACCCTTGCAGACGACACCTCCACCTGCTTTCAGCCCTCAGATTTCCCTTTCTGGAGAGAGGCCTGTCAACCTTTTCCAATGGAATGATTCCCACTTACAAAGGTCTGCTTATCAGTTTTGAAGTCCAATCACTCAGTTTTGTAAAAACCCAAAGATGACACGGCCCCAGGGACTGACTCAGGTCACCAAACACAAAAGAGATGAGTGTGTAAATCCAAATGCCAATGAACTGATTTATGGTGAGAAATGTTACTGTTGGAGGAACGGGAACTCCAAGTTCACTGGTCAGTGTCTGCCTTATCCTTCCTTTTATGTGAAGCCCAGAGCACAGAACTGGGCAGAGAGACAATATTCAATAAATGATGTTTATTGAAGATTAAATCCAAAATGATTTTTTATTTGTGTCTTCTTGCTCAATTTGCTTTCCACTACACCTGCAGTTTAAACACTTGGGAGTGCTTTTTGCTGGCTGTCCCCCACCCCCCCCACACCCCCGACACACACACACACAGAGGCAGGGAGGAAGTGGGTTCACCTGGGTTTAACCTAGCTGGTTATGACGTTATGCTCTCCTGGGCACTTCCAGGGGTTGTCTAATCAGAGCCACATGTCTTGGAGAGCTTGCTGGACTAATCTTCAAACCATGCTGACTAACAAGTAGCGTGTCTATCCTTGATGGGATTTTTTTTTCCCCCCATAAGACCTTTGGACATTCGTCCTGTAGGCCTCCTAGTATTCATTTGCCCAGGTCAGAAGCTTAAAAGTGACCCTGAATTTCCTTTTCCCACTGCTCATTCAATCAGCATCAAGTCTGTGGACTCCACCCCCTAGATATTCCTTGACTCTGTGCACTCTTGTCTGCCTTCAATGCCACCAACCCTTCCAGGTCCCCCTTGCCCCTCACCTGGACCCTTGCCCTCCTCATCATCCCCCAGCCCCTAATATTGTCCATCTTCAAGCACAAAATAGGCCTTGCCCTTTCTCTAGCTGGGTTCCTAAATTCCTTCATTGCCTCCACGCTCCCCTCTCTGCCCTCGCCCTAGAGTGCACCCTGGCAGGCCATGCGGAGCTGCATTGTGCGCACACTGATGTAGCCTTCCCTGACCCTGCACCCTCACTGCCTCTGCCTGGACAGCCCTTCTTGCCCACCCTCCGCCCTGCCCGCCCGTCTTGCTTGGCTGACTCCCCTTCATCTCTTAGACTTGATCAAGTGTCCTTTCTGGGTGCTCCCATCCACATCCTGTGCCGCCCTATCGATTGCACTGCGTTGTAACTGCTTATTTGATGCTCTAAGGTACTTGAGGATTGAGTTTCTTCAGGGCAGAAATCTCAATGGTCACTGTGTGCGCAGCCTCTAGCATGGTGCTTGACAAATAATAATAATAATTTATTTATTTATTTTTATTGAATCATAGCTGTGTACATTAGTTCAATCATGGGGTACAGTGTGCGGGCTTCACATGCAATCTGAGATATTTTTATCAACCTGATTGACATAACATTCATGAGACTTTCTTGTTTACTATATGAAAACATTTTTGATCCATATTATTAAAGCAACAATTGTAATGGTTACCATTTATTGAGCACTTACTGCATGCTAGGTACTGTGGCAAGGGCTCTGAATGGATGAGTGCATTTATTCTTCGTGGTGGAGGCTGTGATGTGCTGCCCAGATTCCTTTTTCCGAATGAGGGACTGATTCCTGCTGCTGGGAATGCTGCAGGAACACCAATCTCAGTCTTGTTGGGGGACTGTCTCTGCCGAAGAAAACTGCCTTGCCCAAGGTCACACCCTTTCCAGGGATAATCTGCGTGCAGTGACTCATCTACCAAAGGGGCATCAGGGTCCAGCCCCTTCAGTCCAACTCAGGATGGGACTAAAGGGCTATCCCAGCTCCAGAGTGCCCCCGGAGTTGCCATTGCTTCCTTTGGGACTGGCTCACAGTTCACTCTTGCCCTCTGCCCAGTCCTGCTTCCTGTGTGGCTCTGAAGAGCGTTCCCTGCTGAAGTCCCTGCCGGCCCACTCTCAGAGTCTGCTTCCTGAGGAATCAAACCTACAACCCTCCTCTCAGCAGCCTCCCGTGTGGGTGTTCTCCTCACTCCCCTTTTACAGAGGAAGTGACTGCAGTTGGAGGAGCTAACACAAAGCTCTTGATTTGTGGAGGTGGGATTCGAATCAAGGCAATTGACACCAGAGCCCACGCTATTAGCCAGGCACTCAATAAACGTGACAAGTGAATCGATGGCTTAGTCCCGCTAGTCACTGAGGAAAGAAATGTGAAAAGCTATCATTGAGAACCAAAGCTTCATGCATACGACTTTTCTCAATGTGGAGGAAACAAAGGCAGCAGCCAGCTGCTACAGAAAATCAAAATCAGCCCTACCAGTGATGTGTCCAAGCCTGGCTGACGTGGAGCACAAGTCACAGGCAAAGGACTCAAGCTGTATGGGTGAGTTTAGATGAAAATGTCACCCAAAGTTTCCAAGTCGGAATGATTTAATCCATTTCTAATGGAACACGTGAGCTGGCGTAGGAGAACAGCCAGTTCTCCCCCATCTGTACAAAACGCGGATCATCTCGAGTCATTTTGGTTTGCCTTTGGGCACGCAGCCATGGACCCCTCTCCCAGCCATCCCCTCCCAGGGGGCCCTTTCTCTGGAGGCAGCCTTGATAAGGGGAGGCCAGGGCCACCTGGATGGAAGCCATGGCCTCTCTCTTCTTCAGGAGAGAGCGAAAATCAATATGGCTTAGCTGTGGAGTTTTGGATTGCAGCCCCAAGTTTGCATCTGTTAGTGATCAAAAGTTAAAGTCTGTGCCTGCTCTAGCCCAGCCTCCCAGTACTCTCTGACCTTGTGGGCAGGTACATCCCATAATAAGTATCTGGACCTTTAATCATAAACTATCCTGTTCCACTATTTTACTGTCTACTTTTAGACCTGAAAGGATGGCAGAAGCAGAGGAACTGGGGACTTTAGCATTAAAGGTTAATTTTCTTTCTTTTTTGTTTTAAGACAGAGTCTAACTCTGTTACTCTGGATAGAGTACCATGGCATCTTAGCTCACAGCAACCTCAAGCAACCTCAAGCTCCTGGGTTCAGGCAATCCTCTTGCCCCTCCAGTAGCTGAGACTATAGGCATGCACCACTACACCCAGCTAGTTTCTATTCTTAGTAGAGATGGGGCTCTCACTCTTGCTCAGGCGCTCTCAAACTACTGAGCTCCAGCAATCCACTTGCCTCGGCTGTCCAGAAAAAGTTAATTTTCTTGAATACCAGGTGCTATCAGGTCTTGATGTCATTTATCTGCCCAGCAACTCAAGAAGGCATGGGCTTTTATTAAAACTTTTGCATGAATGAAGAAATAGGCTTAGAGATGTTAACTTGCCCAAGCTCACACAGCTGAGCAGTAGGTGGAACAAGGATTTGAAACCAGGTCTGTCTGATTCCATGGCATGTGCTTAACCACCAGCCTAAACAGCCTTCTGCCTTTTTGCTTCTTCTCCTTCCTCAGTGAGCCCATGCTGAGCAACTACCCTGGATTAAGTTGTGCACACACCCCCCAAATTCATGCCCACCCCATGAACCTCAGAATGTGACCTTACTTCACAGATGTGATTAAATTAAGATGAGACCATACTGAATAAGGTGGGCCCTTGTCCAAAGTCTTCTAAGCAGAGGGAGTTTAGACACATAAACACAGACACAAGGGAGAACCCCATGTGACAATGGAGGCTGAGGTTGGAGTGCTCCATCTACAAGCCAAGGAACGCCGAGGATCGCTGGCAACCTCCAGAAGATGAAAGAGGCAAGTAGGAGTCGCCCCTAGAGTCTTCCAGAGAGAGCCTGGCCTCCCAACATCTTGATTTCTGACTTCTGGCCTCTGGAACTGTGAGATAATAAGTTTCTATTGTTTTAAGCCACTCAGTTTGTAGTACTCGGTAACAGCAGGGCTAGGAAACAAATAAAGCAGTCACAGTATCAGTCTTTATTGCCCTATTCCGGTGTCACTTCTGTGGTCACAGTAAGAGCCCTCCTTTGGAGAACGATGGACAGTTCGTCTCATTGTCTCTTACCAAGTGCAGCAGTCCACGCAGAGCTTGCTTATTCCTTTAAGTGGCTGTGTATAATACTCTATAATTTATGGAACTGGTCTCCTATTAATACATCTTCAGATAGTTCCCAGTCTTCTTCTTTTAGAAATAATGATGCAATGTACGTTGTTGTGTAAGTGTCATTCTGTGTGAATTGATGAATAGATCTTTCATCCCCTGGAAGGGAAAGTGCTCCATCACCAGACCAATACATTTTAAAATTTGAGTTATTTCGCCAAATTCCTCTCCAAAGAGGTCAGAGAAGGTCAGCCTGGTACCAGCAATGATCAGAGTACACGTTCCTCACAGTCGTGCTGGACTGTGTTAGCTAACATTCTAGTCTTTGCCAATCTGATACATTCCCCTTGTGCTTTTAATTTGCATTTCTATTTTATGGGTGTAATCAAGCATCTTTTCGTGTGTTCAAAAGACATTTAGAATTCCTTTTCTGTGAACAGCCTGTACCTATCCTTCAACTGGTTTTCTATTGGGACTAAGGAGGAATAAAAAGGATTTTTACAAATGCAGGACAGAAGTTAAAGCACAGGCCCTAAATCATTGCAGGCATAGGACAATAGGGCCTGCTTTGAGAAGAGGTGAGAGATTTCTGCCCCAGGCCTCTGCTACTCCTCCTGCCTAAGCAACAGCCAGCTCTGGAACCAAAGGGAAGCCTTGAAATTAAGCTCTGGGTTTAGAAAGGACGATGAGCTTGGAGTGTAAATTGGCTGAGAAGGCACTAGGCCCCTCCTCCTAGTTTACGTGGGGGTGGGGGATGATTTAAGCTTGGCTGGTGCTGGAGGGAAATGAGAGGTAGGAGTTTGTTACAGGACAGGTTGGGGAGAAAGGTGAAGATTGAAACAGGCGTGTACGGCATACGATGATGGTCAGAGACCAGCGTCCAGTATTTCTCCCTTGGCCACAATATTCTTTTGCATTGTTGTTTTGTCTTTACTTGCTAGGGCTGACTTGAGTTCAAATGCCGACAGACATTTCTGTCTAAAGCTGTTATATTAGAAGGTATGAAAGAGTATTCCTGAAGAGTTGTTTTTAGGATGAAGGAAGGATCAGAGTTGGGCTTCTTTTTTTTTAAGATAGTGTCTCAGTCTGTTGCCCTTGGTAGAGTTCTATGGCATCATCCCAGCTCACAGCAACTTCAAACTTTTAGGTTCAGGCAATCCTCTGGCCTTAGCCTCCTGAGTAACTGGGACTACAGGCCCCCACTGCAACTCCCAACTAATTTTTCTATTTTTAGTAGAGATTAGGGTCTCACTCTTGCTCAGTCTAGGGTTGTACTTTTGAAATTTCTGCCACGACGTGGTTTGTACTCTGTGAACTAAGGAGTCACTGATGACACATTCTCTATTGTTCCCAGAAGGTGCCAGAAGTTGCTTCCAGAGGATTGGTTAGACCTCATTGTTCTATTCTTCTACTCTTCGGGAATAGCTAAACCACAGAAAGTTTCAAAGACAAGTAAGAGCTGATTTGTGACTTCCAGGTGGTAGACTCTAGTCAGGGTGATGAGACTTCAACTTGGGTGTGCCACAAGTGCCCAGATATATGGTCAAACATTATTCTGGATGTTTTGATGAAGGTATTTTTTGGATGACATTGACATTTGGATTTTGATTCCAATGAAGAATTTAACAAGAAAAAAAAATCCATGAACTTAGAGTAAAGAAGATTGCCTCATCCAAGGTGGAAGGCTTTTAGGAGAACAAAAACTCACCTTCCCTGAGCCAGAAGAAATCCTGCCTGCAGATTCCTTTGGACACTCTTCCCTGAGGCTCTAGCCTGCCAGCCTGTCCTGCAGATTTCGGACTTACACTTGCACAATCTTGGGAGTCATTTCCTTAACATAACTCTCTCTGTGTATTTATACATCCTATTGGGTCTTATTCCCTTGAGCACTCTGGTTAATACAACTACTAATGAGAAACATGATCCTCAAGGTGATATCGGATGTGCCATCAGAATGACAGAAAGGCCAACTGGAGGAAAGCCTCAAATCAGAGATCCCTCACACAAGAACTGGACTGGATATGAGCATGATTCTGAGGCTAAGTTGAGTTTGACTAGGTGGAGGAGGGAGGAAGGGCCTTCTGAGTGGAAAAACACGTTTGTAAGAGAAAGTTACAAGTTGGAGTTAGGCCCAAGCAAGGGACCAATTTAAGGTCACAGATGCTCCTATCACTGGTACCTCCATTATGGCAGCTGTCACCATTGCAACTGGACACTTGCTGGTGGCAGTTATGTGTTCAATGCTTTTATTTTATTTTATTTTATTGTATGATGGAGTCTCACTTTATCAGCCTGGGTAAAGTGCCATGGCATCACAACTCACAGCAACCTCAAACTCTTGGGCTTAAGCGATCCTCTTGGCTCACTCTCCCAAGTAGCTGGGACTACAGGAGCCCGCCACAACACCTGGCTATTGTTGTTGTTATTGTTGTTTTGAGACAGAGCCTCAAGCTGTCACACGGGATAGAGTGCTGTGACACCACAGCTCACAGCAACCTTCAGTTCCTGGGCTCAAGCGAGTCTCCTGCCTCCGCCTCCCAAGTAGCTGGGACTACAGGCACCCGCCACAACGCCTGGCCATTTTTTGGTTGCAGCCAACATTGTTGTTTGGCGGGCCCGGGCTGGATTCAAACCCGCCAGCTCAGGTGTACGTGGCTGGTGCCTTAGCCCATTGAGGCACAGGCGCCGAGCCTCTTTTTTTTTTTTTTTTTTAAGAGTCTCATCCTATCGCCTTGGGTAAAGTGCCGTGGCATTACAGCTCAGAGCAACCTCCAACTCCTGGGCTTAGGCCATTCTCTTGCCTCAGCCTCCCGAGTAGCAGAGACCACAGGCACCCACAACACCTGGCTATTTTTTTTGTTGCAGTTTGGCCAGGGCCCGTGAACTTGGTATATGGGGCCAAACCCGCCACCCTTGGCATATGGGGCCGGCTCCCTAACCACTGAGCCACAGGTGCCGCCCTATGGTAGGTATTTCTACGACCTCCATTTTCCAAGTAAGGATGAGGGAAAAGTAGCAGCTTATCCAAGTTTACAGATCACAGATCTAGACATCTTCATTCAGTCCATCCAGTGGTCACTAGGGACACTGGAGCTAGAAGCCATACAAAGATGTGACTCATCCAAGGGGTGCCACTTCTTGTCCCACTTCTCTGCCCTCAGACACCATGCTCCCCCATCCAGCTGTTTTTCCAGTAAATCTGGTTGCTCAATTACTTATATTCACCAGCAGATTAAGGCAGGGTCCACTATCTTAATTGTCACTATTGCCAGTAAAAAGCACAGAGCCTCCCACTGATAAGTGAATCCTGCTATGACAAACCATTAAATTATTGGTTTTCAAATGAAGCACTACCCCAGCATTTATGCCTAGAGCTATGTACTTAAGAGTGGAGACTAAGTAAGAAAAGTAGACTAGAGGAGGGGGTACAAAACAGATACACATACATTAATTAAGGGGGAACATTAATACCAAAACTTCAGAACACAGTGGAATTGCACAAGTTTTTTTTTGAGACAGTCTCACTATGTCACCCTCAGTAGAGTGCCGTAGCATCACAGCTCACAGCAACCTCCAACTCCTGGGCTTAGGGGATTCTCTTGCCTCAGTCTCCCACGTAGCTGGGACTACAGGCGCCTGCCCAGCTATTTTTTGTTGCAATTTGGCCAGGATCAGGTTCGAACCTGCCACCATTGGTATTATGGGGCCACCCCACTACAAGTATTTTTTAAGAAGCCATGTGCAGGCTCTGCGCCTGTGGATTGGCGGGTTGGGGCACCAGCCACGTGCACCTGGGCTGGTGGGTTCGGGTCCAGCCCTGGCCTACCAAACAACAATGACGGATGCAACCAAAAAATGGCTGGGCGTTGTGGCGTGTGCCTGTGGTCCCAGCTACTTGGGAGGAAGAGGCAGGAGACTCGCTTGAGCCCAGGAATTGGAGGTTGCTGTGAGCTATGATGCCACAGCACTCTATCCAGGGTGACAGCTTAAGGCTCTGTCTCAAAAAAAAAAAAAAAAAAAAGCCATGTGCAAGGCAATTCCTTAAGTCTATGAGATCCCAAGCCTCAGGCTCTATCCAGGAAAAAACAGTATAGCAGATCTTCTAAACCTACAAATCAGCTGGCTGGCTGGCTGCAGCCTTAGACCTGTTAATGAGTCCTAAAATAAAGTTTTTTTACCATGTGCGGTGGCTCATGCCTATAATCCTAGCTCTCTGGAAGCCTGAAGTGGGTGGATTGCTTGAACTCAGGAGTTTGAGACCAGCCTGAACAAGAATGAGACCTCATCTGTAATAAAAATAGAAAAACTAGCAGGGCGTAGTAGCACACACCTGTAATCCCAGCTGCTCAGGGAGGCTGAGGCAACAGGATTGCTCAAGCCCAAGAGTTTGATGCCACAGCTCTCTGCTCAGAGTGACAGAGACTCTGTATCAAAATAATCATAAAATAAAACCTTTTGTAGGCTGCCCTTGCCTCTTCCTGTGAGCTAGTAGTTACCTCAGGTCTGTAATTCAATTCTCATTTCTCAAAAAAAGGTGTGGTAGTGGGATATAGGTATAGTATAAATTTCAGGTGGAAATAAGGAAATAAAGGATCTAGTATGCTGTGGTGGGGAAAATAAAAGGCCATAAAACAGAATCACACTTAAATTGTTGAAAAATCCAAACTATAAAATTCATGACCTGCCATTATCACATCAACAAAAAAAGATCATTTTAAAGAAAAAGTCTGACATTTAACAACTGAAAATAGAAAAGACGGCTTTTACAATGTTAATGATTTATAAATACATAAATATCCATGCACATTTTTATGGTGACAGCTATTGGAAGAATGATCACTTTTTAAAAGCCTAGCTAGACAGATTCTTCCTCATCCCACCTGCCTCTTTCTGTTGGTAATACCAGGAGTCTTAAGAGAGCTACTGTGGTCTGTTTCACGTTCATCCCAGCCTCTTTTCTAAGCCTGTAGATGGTGATGAAAATGGGATAAATCTTCTGCCTTAGCTACGATGCT
>CAUYON010045577.1:0-62661 GCA_963573935.1 Arctocebus calabarensis
ATGTCTTTATATAGTGATCAAGAAAATGCCATGAAGGCTATCTGTAACAGTACGATCAAAATATTTCTGATTGTATATGAAGCACATTCTGCCCTATGATTGCACCAATGTACACAATTATGATTTAATAAAATTATTTAAAACAAACTTTATTCAACACTAAATTTCGACTGATTTGTAGTCATTTCATTGTTGCAAAGCAGTAAATTTGCTTTTTATTGGAATTATTTTTCTTTATACTCATATTTCATTAGTTTGTAACATGACCAATAATCTATATATGATTAATACCAAGCAGATGACACATGCACACACAATTTGAGTTTTCTTTGTTCCCTCCTGTATCCCAAGACCTAGCATAATGCCTGGCACATAATAGGCATTCCATAAATACTTGTTAAGTGAATAAATGAAAGAAACACAACTTCCTCTTAAGTATATTAATAGGAGAGAGTAGAAGAGCTATTTGTGTGTTAAAGGGGAGAATCAGCCTAGAAGATTCACATGCAATGGGCATTAGTATATTTTTCAAAAAGCATGGATAATCTTTTACTACTGCTTAAAAGTGCTTCTGCTCCTCAATTAAACATCTGTCTCAGCAAAAACTCTTCCCTATTGTCTGCATAGAAATGAACACTACAACTACGTTTCCTCTAGGAATAAATTACCTTCCTCCATGTTAACCTGTAACTAATTCAAGTCCCCATCGTCCAGAGGTTTGTGAAACATCTGAAGCTGTCTGTGGGAGCCACACTCTTGAAGGGTGATTAGTAACATGTTCTCTCTCCAGTGATCCTTAGGACATTTGGAATCAATTAAATATTCAAATATAGATTCTCTCAGATCTCTGGCCAGGCCCAGCAGGTTTGTCAGGAGAGGGAGTTGAAGGCAGATAACTGCTATTGCTCACACCAGAATCTAGAGCTGGAGATAGGTTTTAAAACTACACTCTCTAGACTTCCTGGGTCCGCAAGCAAACAGTCACACAAGATTAGAAATAATGTAGAAAAACAATAGCAGCTTTATAGTAAGAGTTAGAGCATACAGGACAACTACTCCCATACAGAGTACCTTAAAGATAAAGAAGTGAGTACACTGGGATTGGAAGACGAGAATAGTTGTAGGAGTACAACAGTATGGCCTGCGCTAGGTACAAATGGGTTTTATATTTAAGGGATTGTAAAATAAAAGCCAAACCAGTATGTGAGAATATGTAGTACAGATTACATAAGGTCCACACAATGTTACAGTAGAACTTTTGATAGCTGATCACCTCCCTACACTGACTACCTCATAAGCTGACTTAATTTTCATAGACTGGACATGCACCACATGTACTTACTGTCAGAACAGTAGGCCTAGTTCTGTGTGTTGACCTCCTCTGAATGTTGTTACCATCCCTTGGGTGGTCACCTGTATTTTCAATCTGACATTTTATACAGTTTAATGATACCTGGCTTAAAGGTTTTTTTTTTATTTCCTCATTATATATACTCACCAAACCATTATACTAATTACTGTTGTCATTCACAGTGATAATTAGATGCCCTGAGGAAGAAATGGATGTACCAGGTACTTTCCAAGTTCCTTTACCTACTGTCACTTTTATTCACTGAGCAATCCTTTAAAGCAGGCATTTATATCTCAACTACAGAGCCAAGAAAATAATAGCTCAGAGAAGTAAAGTAATTTGCCAAAGACACAGGGAAGCTTAAGTAGTGGGATTGTTACTCAAACCTAGCATATTGTATGTTTAAGCTGTGAAACCTGTTTCAATTAAATGCTTCTTGGAATCCCAAGTAAATAGTTACAAGTGAAGTTGAGGCAAAAGGCCCAGCAATCTCACCCCTTTTTGGAACAAGATGCTTGAAATAGAAGTCAATTTTCAAAAAATGAAGCCAAGAGCCAGCACAGAAATAGATTTTCAACTCATTTATTCCATTATCTGTCAGATTGCTGAGTATGATAGCAAGTTATCAAAGTAACAGGATTGTCTTTTACTTCTTTGTTCCACAAAATAGTTAAAAGTGAGTCAGCAAAAGGGAGAAAGGAGAGATGATGAGATGTTAGTCCTCGATTCCTAAGACACAGTGGTGCGGACATCTTCCAAATTGCAGATCGTTTTGCCTTAAAGTTGGTATTTCCAGATAAGGTTTTAGTTTTCCATCAGGGTAAATTAATATATCCTATTTTATTATGGTGCCACAAACAAGAACTCTGAAAGGCTCTACTCTTTAAAAAGGTCCAAATTCCCTGAAAAGCATCAGGTATCAAAATGTGGCCAGAAAAGATGGTATTAAATGAAAAAAGAGGGCTCCTTTTTAATGAAGTCAAGGTGTAGGACAGATTTATTAGTTTCCATTTTTCCAAGTTGCGTTCTGGTGTATTTCCTGCCCATATTTCTAAGTTCACCAGGTCTTTTTGTAGGATTACTCTTAAAAAACATGTTTCAAAGAACATGATGCTCCTATACACACTACACCTGCAGAGACACCCCTGTGCTGATACAAACACTAAGCATTTCTCTTATTTTCCAGGCAATGTTCTAACAGAAAACAGATCTGTATGATTTGCCAGGACCATGTCATTCTGAAAAAGAACTGATACTGATAACTAGGTATTTTCAGTGGTCTTAAAAATAATCAAATTAAGGATTACCCCTAACCAAATAAATAGTAAACTCAGTCCATCTTTTAGTGTCATAATTCCTCTTTCCAATATTAGAGGGCAAGATAACATTAAGTAGTAAGTAGATATCTTTGATGCCATAATGCAAATGTCTATAATATTCCAGTTTGGGCTCAATTACTTTTATGCACACCACTCATTATTAAAGTTTTACTGTGTGTTTTGACTTTTGAGGGAAGAAACTATTAAGTCTCCTTTCCTTAGAGAATTCCTCTACAAATTATCTAACTAGACCTTTGAACAGATAATTAGTGCTCTAAACTCCTACTAAAACTATCAAGATCAATGAAAACAGAGTCGGTAGAGAGAATTCTCTCTGCTCACAGGGAATAAGAGAAAGAACACACCAGAAAGGAACTTGAAGGGTAACTTGAATTCCCAAGGAAAAGTACAGAGTATTCCAGACTGAAAGAACAATATAAAGACAGGTCCAGAAGTGAGGGAGTAGGTAATTATCCCATGCTCAGGACTGAGTGATCCAAAGGAATGATTAAAGATGTACTGGCCAAACTACTAGTCACTAGACATGTGCTTATTTAATTAACAGTAAATAAGATTAGAAACTCAGTTCTCTGTTGTATTTCAAGTATTCAATAACCACGTGTGTCTAGAATCCACCAGACTGGACGGTACAGACAGAATTCTTTCCACTACTGCAGATAGTTCTATAGGATAGTACTGAGTTTAAGAGTGTTCAAGGTAAGCTTGTTGCCAGCTCATGAAGAGTCTCACATGTATACTGAAATCTTGAATTTAATAGAAGTGGTTTATAAACTACTATATTCTATAAAGCCCTTTTAGGAATTGCTTTGGGAAATTCCACCTCTGCAGCAACTATGATCTCTTTTATCCATGTAGCTTCTACACTTGAGCAAAAGCCTTTTTTTTAATAAGAAATTCTGCAGGCTAGTCGCCCGTAGCAAAGTGATTATGGTGCCAGGCACATACACAGAGGGTGGCGGTTTCGAATCTGACCTGGGCCAACAAAACACCTCCAACAAAAAAAGAGCCAGGCCAACAAAAAAATAGGCAGGCACCTGTAGTCCCAGCTACTTCCAAGTTGCGTTCTGGTGTTATTTCCTGCCCATATTTCTAAGTTCACCAGGTCTTTTTGTAGGATTTACTATTGCAGATAGTTCTATTGGATAGTACTGAGTTTAAGGCTGAGGCAAGAGAATTGTTTAAGCCCAAGAGTTGGAGGTGGCTGTGAGCTGTGATGCCACCGCACTCTACCGAGGGCGATATAGTGAGACTCTGTCTCAAAAAAAAAGAAAGAAAGACATTCTGCAGATTTAAAAAAAAGTCTGAAATTACACATTTTCAAGAAGGGATGTGACACTATGACAGAGATTTGGGTTTTAGAAATATTATCTCAGAATAGTATGCAAGATCAGCAGAGGCTAATGAGGGTGATAAAGGCTGTATTCAGTGAAGACTCTAAAGACATACACAGTTCAGAATTTGCATCAGTAGATTTATTCCAAGTAAGATGGGTGTCCACAGTAAATTTATTCCAAGTAAGAAGGGTGTCCACAGATATTATTTCCACACAAAACTCAGCATGGGTTGGCTATGAAATGCAAACATATTTGAAAAGTCTCTTAAGATAGTATTTTAAGTTAACAAATTCTTTAATATTTGTCATCCATGCCTGCCGAATAATTTCTGAATTATAATTATACTGTTCTTTATACTTATTACTCATTATATTTATTATATATAACATCTTTGCTCAAATTGTTATCCAAAAAATAACCTTTCAGTAACTTCAAAATATCAACATGTACCTCTCAGCACTGCCCCTGTACAACCAAAACTGTCTTTTATGTAAGTAGCAAGAGCTCAAGCCACATCATTCCTGATCACAGATATAACTGATACCCAATTTCAAAAACAGCTCTTTCACTCCTTGCTTCTATTTTAACATGCCAACCATCACTTCACTGATATCCCAGAGTTTTCTTGCAATGGACTCATCCATAGCTTTAGGCAATAGTTCTTCCTCTTTACAATCCCCAAAGTACCTTCCCGACACGCCTTCCACCTCAGGTGAAGAGGCTAAATAAATGGAAGTCTGGGCACCTTCTATTGGAGTCTTGAAAAAAGCCCATGACACCAAATTGAAGAGTGGCTTGAGCAACAGTGGAATGTGTATGTGCCTCCCAAGGTTAGTCCGTACAATACCAGGATGTAAAACGTTGACAGTAACGTTTGTGCCTTCTAAGCGGCGGGCTAGTTCCCTGGTAAAAAGGATGTTAGCCAGTTTGCTCCGACTATAACAAAAGCTTTTATTATAGCTTTGCTCACTGTTCAGGTCTTCAAAGTTGATATCTCCATATTTATAAAGTTTGGAAGAAACCACGACAATCCTGCTGGGGGCTGAACTTTTGAGGAGTCCAAGGAGGAGATTGGTGAGTAGGAAGTGCCCCAGATGGTTCACTCCAAACTGCATCTCAAAGCCATCTTCGGTCTTCATGTAAGGGCACTGGAAGATCCCTGCATTATTGATCAAGACATCCAACCTAGGCTCTTCCTTTAAATGTCAAAAAGAGAATAGCAGAAGTAAGAAAATAGACCCTTTATTGCTTTTTTTTGCATTGATAAATAAGTTTTAATAAAAAGCAGAACTTGAGACTAAAAGTATTTAATTTCAGTTGTTGGCCTATGGATCAGAAAACTACTGAAACATTGGCAATTTTGTTTTTACTTAATGGGAAGAGGTATTCATTACTTTGAAGAATGTTTCTCCAATAAATACTGATACTCATGATCTTTCACTCAATAGTTCTTTTTTCTCATTTATTAAAACGATACACAAAAAAGATATCCACAGTTACCTGCCAACAAAATATGTAGAAACTCAATCTAAGACACGATTTCTAATTTTATGCTTTTGTAATATTTTAAAATACAAATACTTTGATAATTCACTGAAAGTCTTTCTTGAAAGAGAAATATAGTCAATTTGGGGACAAAGCACTCCTGTGATTCCAGATTTTTTCATTTAGTTTTAGATGAACTAGGAAAATACCCATTCCCCAATTATCATGTTAATACTGAGATCATTAACAAAATCATAATAAATGTTCCTATGATAAAAATTTTAAAGATTCTTTCAAACTACTAAAATTCTATAATATGCTATGAGCTTCCCACAATTAAGAGAGAATTAGAAAACAAAAAGATTTGCAAGTTTAATAGGGGCCTATCCTGTGCTTTTTCACGTTACCACATCTGCTTCCAACAACTCTGCTTCCAACAACAGTGGAAGTACAGAAGCTAGGTGACTTGCCCATTATTACAGAACTCCTAAGTGGCAAACAAAGATCAGATCTGAAGATGAAATCTTTTCATACAAGTCCCCTTCTCTTAATTAGCAATTTAGCTTGGCTTTATAATTGGGATTTGTAAAATACAGCTAGTGAGGCAATGTAAGCTAAACCACAGACAGCAGAAGACAGTGAGCACTGTTTATCCACAGAGCAACTGGTATCAACCACAGGCATTCTCTTAAGAATAAATGCCACCAAGGGGATGAAAAGACTGCAAGTCATTTCCTTAGAACTGCAACAAAGAAATAGAAACAGTCAAGAATGCAAACTTAAAACTAGAGAGAGCATCATGAATAAATCAAAGAAGGTTAAGAAACAAAATTAAACAGATAACATAAAAATATCAGAACAATGCAGTGATTCGTAAATAACAACAAAGATAAACGTGTGAAGGTAAGTCAACAAATGCCTTTAACCTCTATTTTCAATGCTAAAATCTACTCATTTTTTTCTATGAAAAAAAAAAAAAAAAAAAATCTCTTCCAAGCTTTAATTGGCCCCAAATTAGGAGATCTATATAGGGAGAACTTTGTACTTTGACCATATTTCTCTTCATTGTTCCAAGTTAAAGTCCTAAAATTTAGACTGGTCTCATAGGGAAGGTTTTTCATTGCTTTATCAAGTGAGTCAGTCTTCTCCAGCCCTTTCACGGCTCCTCTGTGACTCCTGATAGAGAAAAAGAAATGTATAGTACCTTCCAGGTCTAAAGACTCTGTGACGACCCAGGATTAAATTAGCATGAACTCAAATTTCATATTTCACTGGCCTCTTGCCCAAGGCTAAGTGAAAAGAAAAATGTGTTAAATTTCACAACTGTTATCAAAGCTTACCTGTCAGAGGATTAACTATTTCTCATTCTGGCCTATCTAAGCACCTTTAGGTTTTCCAATAGTCAAACTTCAAAAAGAAGACAAGAGTTCACCCATGGGGGAAAGAAAGGAGTGTTCTTTTTCACTAATCCTTTGGAAGGGTTTCCTGAATTAATCATTTCTGAGCCATCATTCTTTGCTGGGCATGTGTTATTTTAAGACTCTATCATTTACTGTTTTTCAAATTCTAGGAGATAAATGACATAAATACCAAGAATACCAACTTGTGGGAAATCTACACTTCCTTTTTTTTTCCTTCTAATTGTAGGCACTGAATTTCAGAGCCAGCCAGGAACGTAAATACTTAGGAGCAAGGACAACTTAATTATCTCTTTGGGTCCTGACCTTTTAATTGCTTCTGCCTCAAGAGGTCAAAGTAGAAAAGTATCATAGGTATCACCAATGAGAAGCACACCCAGCTCTATTTACATCATAATGAAGAACAGAAAATCCCATGTCTAATGTAGTATTTACTTTTTAACTTGTGTTACACAATAATGAAATGTTAAACTAAAAAACCCAACTCTATACATCTGCATCTGCTCCCAAATTTAGATTCAGGGTGCTGTAGAGCACCGTACCAAACTGCTAGGGTGCTGTGGCAGAGTTTAGATTGTTGAGAGAGAAACAACGTTATTCTGCTCAGTATCTCAAAAAATCCTAGGTACAGGTGTTCACAGCTATATTGTACTCTTTTCCTTTCAATGAAATAATTTCTTTGTGAAGCTGACCTTTTAGACCTTGTTAACAATTTGTATGAGAAAAAACAAGTACAATGCTAAAAATCTATGTAGAACAGCAATTGTGGGTAACTGACCAATTGGATTTCGATGTTTGAAAAGTTGGCACAAAGTTCCCATTAGTTGTGATTGAAGAAGAAAAATATTATTTTTCAAGTATGTGTATTATTTTCTCTAATGTATGTGTATTATTTTCTCTAATGGCTACTAAATTCTTAGGACATAAATATTGAGCTAAGTTGTATAGTTCTAACTACTTAAGAAACCAACTGGATATTCAGTGGAATATTTACCATCTGCACGAAGAAATCCTCCCTCCTCACTGCCAGGAAGGAGTGTAGAAAAGAGATACTTAGTCTTCCTATGCCTCAGTTTCCACACATTGTAAAATGGGCATAATAACGCAGGGTCACTGAGAAGATTCCAGACAATAATAACTGGGGGCATTTTAATTGCATTTGAAAAAAAAGAGTATCTGTCGCTCCTGGCACTCCTTTAATAAAAGCTAGGTACTATTTTTCGGTCCCTCGTTATTCCATTGAAAATCAGGCCAGAGTCTTGTTAAAGATGGTGCTATTGAGCTCATGGGTGGCAGCAAGCTACACTCTCCCCCATCAGAAAAGAAAGGGGACATAGAAAGGGGAAAAAGAAGGAAAGAGAAAGAAAGAGATGAAGAATAGAAAGAAAGGAATGATCTAAGGTCCTCGGCTAGCAACTCTCCCCAATGCCCTTGGGCTCAGAAGACGTGGCTTAGTGCAGGTGCACTGCCAGGGGAAAAGCAATTCAGAGACTGGAGGATCTACTTCAGGGACATCTTGAGAAACTGATTTGTTTAATCGTGTCCTCCCAGGCGCATTCTTTCTCAACTTCCTTAGAGGACAGAAGACTACCCTCTCAGTTCTCTCTCCTTCTCAAGCCAGCCTCTTCACAGCTGTTTTTCTCTTTGCAGTCTCATCACAGCCCAGGACGCGGGGGCCGGCAGGCTCCTCCCACCTCCTCCCCAGCTCGCCCCGCGAGCCCCGCACCTGGAGAATCTCCCGGCAGAAGGCGCGCACCGAGCGCAGCGACGCGAGGTCCACCTCCCTGACGACAAGCTGGCCTGAGCCGGACTCCTCAGCCTGGAGCTCACGGCGGAGCTGGCCCGCCGCCTCCTCGGCGCGCGCGCGGTCGCGGCAGCCCATGATCACTCGCGCCCCCAGGCGCAGCAGCTCGGCGGCTGTGGCGCGGCCCAGGCCGCTGTTCGCCCCTGTTATCAGCACGGTCTTCCCGTGCATGAGGCCAGGGCCCCCGCCTCGGTGCGGCCGCTGGACCCGGGGGCTCACGAACCGCCGGGTCGCCAACCACAGCGCCCCACCTAGTGCGGCCAGTAGTGCCGCCGCGGTAGCCAAGGTCATAGCCGCCGGGCTCGAGGGTCCATCGGCCCCTGCGCGGGACTTCCGGGGCCGCCGCCTTCCCAGAGTGAAGGTTGCCACCTGCACGGGAAACACTTTGGGGCGCGGTCAGTCGGCCGCCAACGGTGCGCGCGTGGCATGCCGGGACTTGTAGTTTCCCTCGTGAGGGCACTTGATTGGTTGGGAGAATTGAGCGCTCTGAGTCATGGGCCCTCAGTGGTGGACCCTGTTCCCAACTGGAAGGTGGAGGCTGGGTGGATTTCAGGCGCTGAGGTTCATAACTATCGATATTGCAGAGGGGGGGCAGCCTTCCCGTTGGGAATACCAAATGAATACATTGAGTTTACGAATCTCTCCATAGGCTGGGTTAAAATTGCCATTCTTAAGGGCGTTTGGTGTTTTCTCCTTTAAGGGGTCCTGTGACTTGTAAATTCGGTTCAATTTACTTTCACTTCTGGAGAATGGTCCCAGCCCAACTGAATTGTGGGGAAGGACCTTTTCTTTGTAGATTAGATAAAAATTTAGTAACATGAATCCATTGGAAATAGAATGGGTTTGGTGGCCACGTGTGGGAAGACCAAACAAAGCAAAACAAAGGGTTCCAGTACCAGGGTTTCTCTTTCAATAGATCTGGAATGGGGCCTAAGGGTGTGCCTAAAAAATATTCCAAGGTGATGATGATGATGATCTGGGGACCACACATTGAGAACCACTGAAGCAGACCACTGAAGCACTGGTCCCTCTAGAAAAGGTCATCTTCAATGATCTTTGGCACTGGGAGAGAGACGGTGGGTAACTTGGACTAATTGTAAACACAGACTTCTGAGCAAATCCATTGACAAATACATCCCTGCCTTCTCTGCGACACTTACAAGTAGGAAAGGGGGACAAAGTACTTTGTAGACTATCATATGGTTCATAAAGATCAGTGCCACAGAGGCCCATCTTCAAGCTGCAGACTTCACAGCTATAGACAAAGCTACTCTTGAAGATGTCATTCATTCATCTATTTCTCTTTACAATATGTGTTAGGTCTCACCTGTGCCCTGTGAGAGCCACAGAGAAATAGGACAGCATTTCTGCCCTTGGGTGCTTATTGTCAAGTGCAGAGATCTCTTACCTTAAAACCCCACTCATTGAAGATTCTTCAGGACAAGGGAAGAGAGACAAAAATTGTGTCATTTAAAATAAAATCTCTGAATAATTTTGATAAAACTCCCTCTCCTCCCTTATGTTTGTGAAAGATGTAACATGTAACTAACAGTCACAATACAAAGAAAAGGGGTAGATTCCAAAAGGTTTCTTAAGAGTACTGAGAATGGAGCTCAAGGGTGAGGAAGAGCACTATCACTGGGGATCAGACAAAGCACCTGGAACAGGAACCATGACAAGTGGCCCTGTTCCACCCTATCCCCAAGTTTGAAGCTGCCACTCAAACTCACTAAATTCCCCATATATCTGTTTCCTCTTTCTCTTCCTGCGCATCTACATCGTGCTCATCCTTCAAAGCCCATCAAAAGTCTCTTTTTCCAGCCACTTTCAGCCTATGCATACCTTTTCCCCCCAACCTCATGTGTTACCTCTACTGGTATTGAGGATCTAGTGTTGTCACTTTGAATTTGCATACTTGGCTTCATCTACTAGATTGGCAAAGTTTTAACTTCCCTAAAGGAGAGGGTTATGTCTGAGTCCCTCTTGTCCTCACCTAGGAGAATACCTTAAAAACAGTAGTTATTGAAAAAATGCCACCTGGCACAACTGATAATATTTTGGTAAATCAAATTAGGGAGCAAATCAAAAGTTATGTTTCAGCTGTGGTCTTCCCTCGAGTAGAGACAGGAGTGGAATATGTGTAAAGATGGAGTAGAGATGGAGGCAAGGATGAAGAGAGCTGGAGACAGTGAAGAAGAGAGGAACAAAATTAATTATCTTAGACCTGCAGTGTGAGTGCTGTGTAGTTTATGTATGGAACTTAATGGAATGACTGATCTATTCTGGATGGCCCCAAAGTCCATGAAGTTAGTTGCAACTTTGTTTGGAGAATAGGAAAAGAGATAATACAGCTTTTGAAGTAAGATCTGAATTTGAGTGTTAGTCTTACTACTTATTAGCCCCACGTCTATAAGCAAGCTACTCAGTCTTTCTAAATATTAAGCTCCTCATTGATAAAAAGGAAGGTAATAATATTACTATGTCACAGACATTTAATTTGATAAGAAAATAAGGTAGCATGAAAACCAGCTCACTGTGTCTAACATGGAATATTATGGTTAACAACCAATACATTTTCGTTGAAAATGAAACAAAAATGAAAATAGAATGATGATGACAGGCCAAAATATAACACTCCATGTCACATTCTGAAGTGATGGTTAAGGTGTTTTTTTTTTCCCCCTATATAAACATTGGTCAAACTGCCAGTCCCAAAGCCAAAGATTTAAAATCTGAAGCTCTGTGGTCCAGGGGCAATTAACCCACCAAGTTAGCTTCAAAGAATCTTTCTCAAGAGGTTCTATCTAGAGCAGCAGTTAACCACCTGTGGGTCATGACCCACTGGAACTGTAGTAAAGGACATGAAGTCTTCATGAAGCATGAGACTCTTTTATGTAGTGCAGTGCTTTTTTGGCTTGAATCCAATTGTGTCTTATATTTACAGTTGCTTTGTATATCCTCACATTAGGATAGGTTAGGCATTAGTAAGGTTGAGAACCACTGGTCTAGAGCTCCTCTTAGAAAGTACTCTGTAAGAACAACCCAGTGATTTATTTCTAAATAAGCAATGTCAAAATTGGTATACTCATGCGGGTGAAATGCATTCTCATTTTGCATCAGTTAAAAAGTTGGTCATAGAGGCAACAGAATTAAAAGCTTTAGTTTTCAAGAATGACTTAATCATACCCATTCCACCTTTGAAGACCACTTTTTAGAATAATGATGGGTAACAATTCACTCCATCTACAGACATCCTACAATGAGCAAGATTTTGTGAAACTAAATAAGCTTCTGAAACAACCCCTTAAACATGCAAACATAGACATTCTAAACTTACCCTAAGGGTCATCATTATGACTCACCTGGGGACATGTGTAGTGGCATTCAGCAGTATTGATTGCTCAGAAGTTACCTTTAAAGGTAACTTAAGGTTAAAAATGTTTTCTAAAAAATCAAGAGAAAACCTTTACAAAGGATCTAAGTTCTGAGGTCCAGTCTACTGAGATACCTAATTACCGTAGAGAGCCGAAGAAGTGGCTTCTGTAAGACCAGACTGTCACTGCTTTATTTCTCCTCCCTCTCCCCTAAGGGTTGTATTTTTGACCAAAGCCATAAGGTACGTGAGCCGCAACGGTGCCTAATTTCTGTGCCCCTTGAATGTGGAACATGTGGTCATCAAAGAAGATGTGGGGACGGATCTTCACCAAGATGGGACCTTTGGGAGCTCCGGCAAGGAAAAGAGCTTCGTCTATCTCTAGACCCCAGCGGCGAAGGGTCTTCAGTACACGGGCGCCTGAACTGGCGGCACTTCTTGCTGTTACCAGGTAGGTTCTGATTGGACAAAGTAACCGTTCATTTTTGGCATAAAACTTCTTTTGCAGTCTGCCTAAGTCTTCGAGAAAGCCTTTCAAGGGACCCTGTAAAAGGAACATATATCAGAGCTGTGATCTAGTGAGCCAAACAAAATGAGTGCTGAAAAAGCAGAGGATAAGAGCTTATAAAAAGGGTATGGCACGTAGTGTTAGGAGACTGATAGCACAATGTTAAAACTCTATGTATTTACGTGAGTATATTTCCCGATAGGCAACCATCTCCATTCTTGTATTCCTGGAATAAACCTTGGATTACCACATGATTTACTTGATTTATCATTTGAATCCAGATATTTTAAGTGTGAAACCATGTTATATAAATAATTAAACCAAGAAACTGACATAGTCTATCTATGGCAAACTGGAATAGATGGTCACTCTAAAAAAACCTGAGTTAGTCAATAAAAGCACAAGTCTTTTATTTCTTTTTTGTGAACTGCATGTTTTAACTTCATGAAACATGAGACTCTTATGTCTAGTTCAGTGCTTTTTTGGCCTGAATCCAATTGGGTCTTATATTTACACTTGCTTTGTATATCCTAAAACTTGTTTTCATTTTCAACCTTTTTAAACAGTTAGGTTTAGCTCTCTCTCTCTTACAGAGAGCAGAAAATTGGATTTTTCTATGTGATCTGATCTGAAAGTTTTTTAAAAGATGAGTTGAATTTTACATTTACATTTATTTCTATTAGAAATATACCTGAGATTGATTCAATCTTGCAATTTTATTGCATTTTCTATGCTTAAAGTTTCTAAAGGCTTATTCACTGGCTTGTGTCTGCCTTCTTTATGTAGTATGTATGGGTGGTTCTTCTGAGATTTAAGAAGATTTGCATTATTTCCTTCTATTGAATACTTTTATAATTTTAACCTTTAATCCCAAATCTACTGTTATTCTTTTCAATGATAAATAATAAAGTTAAGATGTTTCCTCAGTGTCTCTCTAATCCTCTATTTTTCCTACATCTACTTTTAGTCATTTAATCTTTCTCAGTGTGTTCATTATTAAATATTCTTTTATTTCTGTTTATCACCTTTATATTTCATCCTTTGATTGCTATTGTAACTGAAGCTATCACAATACTTAAATCTTCCATAGACCTTCTTTTCCCATTATTTTCCTTTCTTTGTTGTTTAACTTCTGCATTCTCAGAACACATAATTATTTTCTATTTTCTGTCATTCCAAACCCTACAATTGTCTTAGCTTTAATTTTATGACTAAATATGTTCTATATTCATTTGTACTTTTGTACTTCTAGTTACCCAGACATTGGCTGAAATTTGTTCTCTAGTATTGATTTTCATAAAAACATCTTATGGAAGTAATCCCTAAGAGTGTAGAATGTCCTTAATCAGACATGTTTTCTCTGTATTTAAATGAACTTTTGCCTGAATAGACAATCCATGGTTCATGTTTACTCTCCATGAGATTGTATAAGTAGTGCTCCACTGTCTTTTACTATTGAGAAACTTGAAGGCAGTGGCTTGGTTCCACGCCCCTCCTCCAATCCCTTTTAGCATTTTTGGCGCTTGTCTCTTGTGGACTGTCAACCCACAACATTGTTTCTTCATTTTGAAGTCATATTTCACTGAGCTGTGTTTCAGTGATAATCATTCTGATTCTGCAAGGTATCCCCCAAATTACCACTAAAGACTCCATACATGGGAAATTATAACTAAATGTAGCTTTATTTACAAAATATTCATCCTAAAGTTTTACAAAATATTTACAAAACATTTTCTATATGTTTGCCACCTCTTTGTAAAATTTTGTAACGAGTATTTTGTAAATAAAGGTGCATTGAGCTGCAATTTCCCATTTTCCCATATATGATGACTTCAGGGGTGAGTTTTGAGATACCTTGTATGTATTTCCCTGTCACATAATGTTGGGCTTTTATTCCGAAGTATTTTAATAATTTGATGTGCGTATTAAAATATGATAATTTAGGGATTTTTTTGACTTGTACTTTTATAGAAATTGGCACCATTATATTTAACCACATCCTCTCCCTCAATATAATTTCAGTGTTTTCCTTCAGGGATTCCACTTATGCATGTGTTAGGGTTTCTTTACCTGTTATTTATTTCTGTCATTTGTCTCTCTAAAATCTTATTTTCAGTTCTCATTTAGAGCATTCTACCATCTCATGTTTGATTGCATCTTTCTTGATTATTGCATTTCTACTTTATGATTTTACTTTAAATTTTTAAAAGTCATGACAGATGTTTAGATAGATTCTTTACCTGTACTGTAGCAAGTTGTCCTGGAGAGAGTTTTTCATCTGTTATTAGTAAAATATCTCAAGATTGCAAAAAAAAAAAAGGTATCTGAGATTTCATTCCTTTTTTCTCTTATCTGCCTTTTCCTCATTGTATCTTTATATATGTTCAGTGCTGCGTCTCTTTTTATTCTCCAAACTGAAGTAGATTGGCTTTCCTTGGGATAATTGGAGGGTTTCTGGGAAAGGTCAAGGGGATTCCTTCTGATTCATTTTCACAATACACAGGCTCAGTTCTCTTTGTTCAGGCTTTGTTTTGTAATCTTACTCATTGTGTGATCATTTGTTTAGACTTACCTTCTCTAAGGCTGCATATATAAGAAAAATAAAATAAATTTGCTTTTCAAAGGTGAGAAACATAGGTGGAAGAAAAAAACAAAACTATAACTTTTTTTCGACAACAGCAGTAAAATTGTTGTAATGAACGTTGGCAGCAGCCATTCTGGTTTTCAATTTGTCTTTGAAACACAGAGGGGTATAGTTGTCTTTGCTGCTTTCAATAACTTCCAAAGGGATGAAATGGGGAAAGCTGAGTAAATGTCACCATATTCAAACCAGGCATCTATTTCATCCTCTTTTGCTTCTATTTTTAGGTACATTTTATAAATTATATATCTGTATAGAAGTGCAATTATATAATACATCAATAAAATATAGAAATATTAGCAAAAGTTACTCAAAAATTCTTTTTTGAGGAGCTCTATCATTTAAAACATTTGGAATGTGCTTAAGACATAGAATTCTAGAAAGGTTGTAATCTCACCCAATAATAAGAAAAACTCAGATTTAAAAAAAAAGATTTAAAAAGAAAGCCCTCAATTTTCTTGAGCCCATCAGAGAGCTAACATCACAGGGCAATAACTAGTATGAAATCTAAGGAAAAACAGGCATCTTCAAGGAGAGATTGGATGTAAGAACTGGCACATGTTTGGGAGTGCACAGAAGAAAGACATACCAGACACTATTAAAGCAAGTATCAAACTTCAAGTATTTTTTCAGAACCAAGTTGATAATGAACAAGAGTGAACTAATGAGAGAACACAGAGACTTGGAATCTATAGACACAATAAGTACACACTCTCTTTCAGGCTTCTTCATGACCTTCACAAGGTGCTTATAAGAAACACCGAAGGCAGGTGAGTGAGAGAAGAAAGCCAGCCTCACAGGTGCAGACTTGGAGGTGGAGAACCCCTGCCACTGTGGGCTGAGACTAAAAATCCACCTGGTTCCTTAGACACTAAGGAACAATAGTCTCAAACTGTCAAAGGGCTTCAAACACTATTATCTCCCAGTGAATGAATCAAAATCCACTGTTTCTAGGGAAAGATGAAGGAATATTCTTTTAGCTCTGGATGAAAGACAAGAAACATGAACCCAGACCATCAGATATCACATATCATGAGAAAGGCAGGATCCAGGAGCAATCTTCATCCCTAAATCATAGGGAGACAGGGCAGGCAGAGACAATGAAGCAACAGTCCCGGAGGGGTAATGACGTGGAGACCTTCTCTGAGACACAGACACACAGAGAAAGCCAGGTGCTAAAAGTGGGGCAGGGAGCAAGGATGCAAAGCAACAAAATCTCTGTCCCATTGCTATTAGGAATGCAAAATATTATATTTTAGGAAATATAATGTTTGACAGTATCTTACAAAGTTACACTATACTTAACATAAGATCCAGCAATCCTACTTCTAGGTATTTAGAAATGAAATGAAATCTTATATTTACACAGAACTCTGTATGAAAATTTTAAAAAGTGGCTTTATTGGTAAATGGCAAAAACTAGAAATGACCTACATGTCCTTCAGTAAGACATTGCCATAACCAAACCACAGCCCCCACTACCACTGTCCTGGAATATCTTTGGTATGAAGTGTACCTTATAACTTCTTTCTCATCAGTGGAATGCACCTGGCAAATTCTGGCCTTACAGAAAAGCCAACCTTGCTATGTTAGAAAAAACAAAATAGCATTTCTTACACTGGTAGAGAAACTGTATAATAAAAACAAACATACTTAACTAGACATTTGTTGGGTATTTCTGCAATGACTAAGGTTGGGCTTATAATCTCAAGTATTTGTTTTTTTGTTGTTGTTGTTGAGACAGATTCTCATTATGCTACCTTCAGTAGAGTGCTGTAGTGTCACAGTTCACAGCAACCTCAAACTCGTGGGCTTAAGCGATTCTCTTGCCTCAACCTCCTAAGTAGCTGGGACTACAGGCACCCACCACAATGCCCAGCTATTTTTTGTTGCAGTTGTCATTGTTGTTTAGCTGGTCTGGGCTGGGTTCCAACCCACCACCTTTGGTGTATGTGGCCAGTGCTATATAACCACTGTGCAACACCGAGTCAATAATTTCAAGTATTAAATGGAGAAAAAAGATGATTTAAAGAGCAAAAATACACAAGTGGAATTACATAACACTAAAAACTCTCTGATTAGCAAAAGAACAGTTTACAATAGAGTGAAAAAGTAACTGACAGAATGGGAGAAAATATTTAGCAAAGCATACATCTGATAAGGGGTTAATTTCCAAAATAGGCAAGGAATTCTTATAGTTCAATAGCAAAATAAAAATAACCATTAGCAAGTGGGCAAAGGGCTGAATAAACATTTCTGTAAAAAAGACATGTAAATAACCAATAGGTATATGAAAAGGTGCTCTACCTCACTAATCATCAGAGAAATGCAAACCCACAATAAGATAACACCTTATGTGCCAGACAGGATGGCTAGAAACAAAGAAACAAAAGATCAGTGTTGTGAGGATGTGGAGAATTTGGAACCCGGAATACCGTGGGAAGAAATGTAAAATGGTGCAGCCACTGCAGAAAACAAAATGGAGGTTTCTCAAGAAATTGAAAATAGAACTATCATATGATCCAGCAATCCCACTCATGAATGAAGGGAATTGAAGTCAGGATCTCAAAGTGATAGCTGCACAACCAGGTTTCCAGTAGCACTATTCACAGTAGCCAAAATTTGGAAAGAACTAAAATGCCCATCAACAGAGGAATAAGTAAAGGAAACGTAGTTTATATGCGCCATGAAATACTATTCCTCCTCCTTTAAAAACATGGAAATCCTACTATTTGCAACAACATGTTAAGATGAATATGCTAAGACACTGTGCTAAGATGACTAAGTTCTAGAATCTGTTGTACAACACAGTACTTATGTAGTTAATAATATGGCATTGGACATTTAAAAACTTGATAGAAAGGTGTATGTCATGCTAAACGTGCTTACACAAAAAATAAAAAGGCAAGGGGATAAGTAATCTTTTTAAAGTGGTAGATATATTTACTACCTTGTTTGTAGTGATGGTATCATAGGTGTATGTATATGCCCAAACTCATCAAAATGTATACATTCAATATGTGCAACTTCTTGTATATTAAACATAACTCAATCTAGTTGAACAGAAAAAAGAACAAGGTAACATATGGAAAAAAAAAAGAACTAATATATGCAGAATCTAAAAGAAGTTTATTAGGGATGGACACAGTCGCTCTGGAATGCTAGCATTCTGGGAGGCTGAGGCAGGTGGATCGCCTGAGCTCACAGGGTCAAGACTAGTCTGAATAAGATTGAGACCCTGTCTCTAGTAAAAATGGAAAAAATAGTGCGATGTTGTAGCAGGCTCTTGTAATCCCAGCTAAATTGTGAAGCTGAAGCAGGAGGATCATTTAGGCCCAAGAGTTTGAGGTTGCTGTGAGCTATGACAGCATAGCACTTTACACAGGGTAACAGAGTGAGACTCTGTCCCGTCACAAAATAAGTAATTAAATAAAAGAAGTTTATTTACCTAAGATGAGAAAACGGTACTCTTAATACTGTCCTGAAGTAGTTCTTTCTTTATTTCAGTGTTTTGTTTTTTTGGAGAACTTCTACATTTCAATAATAGTGAAAAGATCTGAATGTACAATGGGTCTGAATAAACAATGAGTTCTAAGATTCTGGAAAACAGACTGATGTGAAATACAATAAAGACTCTTCCTCCAATAGTAAGATTTGTTAATACTGAACTATTTCACAACACTAGGTCAAGGCTTCGAAAGAAGCTGTTTAGAAAGGAAACATGAAGTTAAATACACACCTACACATACAGTGTAAACATTGCCCACTCTAAAGTAAGGTGGCAAAGTAGTAAAACTTTTCAGCTTTTAATTAGTCTACTCCAACTTTTGTACATTTAAGCAAAAATGACAATACTTTTAAGTTCAAGAAGAATTGAGAAATAAAGGGACACTTAAATGTCTTGGCAAAATTCATTACGTAAAACTAAATTATCCATCAGTTCAGATTCTGATTAAAGAATATTTTGATGTTTCAAATTTCTTTTGGTTCAGAAGTTGTAGGTTTTGTTCATTTTAGACCTTGACTTTAATACTTCAATTCATGGTTGGATTCCAAAACACATAACTATTTGGTTTCAGTTTGGTAAGGTGTTCATAGTTTGCACTTGTTTGAAATTTATTAAATTTAATTCAACCTCTCAGTTCTGTAGATTTTATCAATTAAGTGATGCCTTTTTTGAATTTGAGGTCAAGAGATGATGGATTACAAAGATGTTTGCTAACCTATTAGAAATGACCTTACTATTTTGGGAGCCTGTTGTGTAGAAATGACTTATTGGTAATCTTTTTTTTTTTCTTTCTTTTTTTTTGGCCTCTGTTACTCATAGTTTGGAGGGAGTAGAATGATTATAAGAAGATCATATTAGAATTTCCAAAAGGATAAATAAAAGTGTTAAAATTAAAAATATTTTCAGCAGTTGATACTTCAAAGTGAAAAATGGATTAAAGAATGGGAGAAAGCTTCAAAGATAAGACAGCAGAGAAGAAGTGGCCAGCCTTAAATAATTTAAAAGCCATCACAATGAACAAATATCTGTATCTACATGTTAGAAAATAAGTGCATCAAAATTAAATACAGCTCATTGAACCTACCTGAGCAAGAGGCTTATTCTCAAACAGTGACTCATGTTGAAAGAATTTGTCCAGCCCATGCTCCTTGGAAATAAATTCAGACTCATCAGAGAAGAGGACAGCATCCCCATCAAAGGCCACACGGAGCTGGGTGTCACAGTAACCCAGGTCTTTGGCTGCATCAAACATTGTGGCGGAGGCGATACCTGACAGATCATGGGGATGAATTAGCACTCTTCTCGGGGCCATGGGTTTTAGTTTCTTCCATTAAAAAAAAAATCCTCCCAGACTTTGTATTTATTTCCTGTCCAGCTATGCCCCGATGACTCAACTCCTCTTCACAGGCACGCATCTCAGAACAGTTGCCTATGTACTTCCTCTGTTTATACAGGGTCAGGAAAATGTGAAGTGAATGGTAGGACAATTACCAAGATGTCCACTTCTAGGAAAGTCATAACTCTAAAGAACAAACTTAAGGACTGCCACATGTGAAAATAAATACCTTGGCAGAAAATTGAAGATGAGCATGAACTTCATTATCTCATGTGAAACCCAATGTAAGTAACCATTAGCACAAACCTCTTTATTAGCCAGAGAGATGAAACCAGACTAATACCTTCTTTTATTGCTTCTTGTACTTTTTCAGAATCCGCAGAAAGGTACAAGTTGGTAAGATAGGCTTTCAAATAGCCAATAGGGCTCTTCCCGCCAGTCAGACAGAAGCGGTCAATCAGTAAACCTGTTATCAGGTAAGAAAAACTTCGTCATGGCAAAGACTAAAGACAAAGCACTGTCAATCCAAATAAAAGGCACCTTAGAAATAACTGAGTTTATTTGTAAGTATAAATGACTTCATTTATAAATCTCAGTGAAAGTTACTTTAGAAATAACTGGCATTTAGAATGATTTTCATAGCACCAATATTGAAAAATTTCTCAGCTATTTCATATACTGGTAGGTGGGCTTGGTGTATTATGGTTTATGAGGTATATTCACATAGCGACATCTAAAACTGTCACTCTTTTCAGATGTGAAATCTTCAGTGTAATTATTAGCAGACTAAACATTAATATACAATTAAATTCTTTGCAAATAAAAAACAATTTCAAAACACCTGATGTTAATGAGGTTTATAAAATAGGCACCTATATATTTTATGGATGAAAGTATAAATTGGTACAAGCTGTATAGAAAGGAATTTCACAATAGATATCAAGAGCTTTTAACAGGTTTATGCCTTTGGACTTAGGATCCTCCCCCTCTTTTTTTTTTCTTTTAAGGAGTTTACCCTAAGAGAATAATTTGAAGCACTTATAGAGATGTAGATAGAAAACTCTTGGTTTAGAGTTATTTATAAAAGAAAAAAATGTTTAACAATCTGAGACTAGTTATGTAGAGTATAACACTATATGTATTATAAAATATGTACTTATTCAAAGTTATTTTTAGATATATGATGAACTGGGTAGCTGCAAATGTTATAAACCAGAATATTGAGTCTAGCTTGTTTATCATCCATATGGACCAAGAGATTAGGTAAGATCTATTAACAGTCAGTGTGGAAGTGTCTGTGTTGCTATTAACAAAATATTCTCACTTTTCCACTTAAGCCAGTATTGGGAATAGATGGCACAGAAGCATACACTAAAAATCCTTAACAAGTCTGTTTTTTTTTTGTTTTTTTTTTTTGAGACAGTGCCTCAAGCTATCACCCTGGATAGAGTGCTGTGGCATCACAGCTCACAGCAACCTCCAATTCCTGGGCTCAAGCTGGTTGCAGCCGTCATTGTTGTTTGGTGGGCCCAAGCTGGATTTGAACCCGCCAGCTCAGGTGTATGTGGCTGGTGCCTTAGCCCATTAAACCACAGGCACCAAGCCCCTTAACAATTCTTAAGTTAGTAACTAAGAAATTATTAGGTGATACTTTAACTTCAGGAAGCATTAAAATATCCTTTCTCTTCTCCAGATCACAGTTCACTAAGAGCCAAACATGTAAAATATTCATTATGATATAATAAATGCCACAGTAGAGAGAGATGCAAATTGCCTTCAGCACCCAGAGAAGGGTAGTAACTAACTCCTGTGGGTGGAAGATTGTTATTCCATGAACAGAGCTACATGAGAAAGTTATACTCAATTAGTTGATCAGAATTTAATAGGTAAATAACTATGATTCCTTATGCTTCCAGCCTATTATAGGTTCAGTATAGTTAGGGATACATAGACCTAAATCACTTAGTCAAATAAGAGTAAGAGTTTCAAAAATATTAGCTGTCATTTATTAAGTGATTACTATGTACCATTCATCTATGCTAAACCTTTTTCTTTTTAAGACAGAGTCTCACTTTGTCACCCTTGAAAGAGTGCTGTGTGGTGTCTTAGCTCACAGCAACCTCCAACTCTTGGTTTCTCTTGCCTCGGCCTCCCAGGTAGCTGAGAATACAGGTGTCCGCCACAAGGCCAGGCTATTTTTAGAGCTGGGATCTTGCTCTTGCTCAGCTGGTCTTAAACTTTGGCCTCCCAAGTGCTGGGATTATAAGCATGAGCTACCGTGCCAAGCCTCTATGCTAAACCTTTTATATATTTTTTTCTCTTCTTAATTCATAACACTGTAAAGGGTGAATTTTTATTTTATTTTATTTTGTTCACATGGTATAAAGGCTGAATTTTTAATTTTTATATTATGGATTCATAACAGTTGTATATATTTAAGACTGCATTTTAAAATGTTTTAGTGAGATGCCAGCCTTATACATAGTAATTAAGATCAAATAATATAAAATGCATAATTTGTAATATATCTTGATTATTTACAAATATGTCCACAATTTAAACCTTATTTTGATTTGACATGCTCACAAGATTGGGTGTCTTACTTCTAATATGGACTACCTGTGCCCCAAATAAGACAGATAATTCCCTAATAGAAAAAAATGGAAAATTTCTCATAAAGTCCTCAACACATTGATGGAAATGCTATGAGGAGTCAATCAAATTTTCCATGTAAAGAATAATTTTGCTGGCATGCGTATGGATTTGATGTATGGGGAGAGAGGGTAGCTAGGGCAATCAAGATTTTAAGAATGGAAAGGAAAGGTGAAAACTTTTAAACCTTTAACACGATCTGTGGTGAGCAAGAAGTTTGATCACAGAGAAAGCCTTTGGGTTGACGGTTCCTTGAAGTCAAGTTCACAAGTGAAAAACATAAAACAGAGAAATATATTGCAGACCTGGGATTAAGACTTTGAAATTCACACTTGACAAGTTAAGTCCAGAGCTTTGAGCCCAACTCTGCACTCAAGTTAAAAATGAACAT
The DNA here is from genome assembly GCA_963573935.1 of Arctocebus calabarensis. Classification (NCBI taxonomy): domain Eukaryota; kingdom Metazoa; phylum Chordata; class Mammalia; order Primates; family Lorisidae; genus Arctocebus; species Arctocebus calabarensis. The sequence goes on from CAUYON010045577.1 coordinate 23,142, forward strand.
GGCCTCTCTTGTTCTGACATAGGCAAATAAACATTCCTCCCACAGAAGGGGGTGTCAGTATCAAAGACAGTGCATTGGTTAGGCCACAGTTAGCAAAATAACATGGCCTCTCTCCTCCAGAGCCACAAGCTGGTCTTCCACATGGTATTTATTTTACTTACCATAGTGATTGACGCTGTTTATAAGCCGCACTCCCACTTGGGCATGGTTATTAGTCATCAGTACAATATCAAATAAGTCCTGTTCATTGGGATACAGATCACGGAGTCTAGCATTGACGTGCTGCAGTGCCTGCAGGTTACAAACATGAACGTGGGTAAAGAGGAACAGGCAAGGTAGGGTTGGTGAAACTGGAGAGAAAGCTTCTCACCAGGGTAAATCTCAAATTTGGAACACTTCCCTGAGAAGGCAGGGTTAGTGACTCCTTTAAGGCAGGGATATGCCATGCATTTTTGTATTTCCATCCTCGCATACATAGGACCTTAGAAGTGAAAAACATAAAACATAGCATTCACTGAATACATGGGTAATTTAACAATAAAAATTGTTACAACATTCTGTTTAGCAGAATTATCTCTGGGGGATAAGTGGAGAGAAGGATTAGGCTAAACATTTCATTCCTTGTCTATGTTTGGTTTTGATTTTTTTTAAATCTGGTATTATTGCTTATCTAATTATGTATGTTGTTAAAAAAAAAAAAAAAAGGAATGCTTCATGAATTTGCATATCATCCTTGCACAAGGGCCATGCTTATCTCTGCATTGTTCCACTTTTGGGATACATGGATCATTACAAAAGTTTTGAGATACACAAAAATCAAGGAACATAAAATCCACACAGATGAAAACAAATGAAGCCTTCCTGGCAATACCAACAAGCTGAGCTAGTTGAAACTTGCATGAGTGAATAAGAAGGTGCTGTCCACTGTATGGACCATTACACAGTCTGTCTAAAAACTTTTGTAGTGACCCACATATATACTGCCAAAGGGAACACTTCATCTACTTTTTAAACATAGGTCTTTAGGTTTGTGATTTTCTTTCATGCTTCTACTGTAGGTTCTACCCACAACTTGAAGACATGCCATTTGTTTTTCCATGGGTGTGATGTTAGTTTTAGTGTGCAATATTTGTATAAATAATGTGGGGAATCAATGTAGTAAGTGCTATACATTTCGGTGTAAGCTCAGAGACCCTTACCTTCTCTATTAAAATCATGCCAAGGGCCAAGAGTATCTTGGCTTTCTTAATATGCTGTGCATGGAGTCAGAAGAGCTAATGTGAATTTCATCTCATTTTAATAAGGTGCTTTATTTCTACTATTCAGTCCTGTAAACTCATTATAGCTTCTTAACACTCCTTCTAGGGAGGGAGCAAAGGCTTCTGTTAGAGGTCTCATGGTCATGACTCCATTTAGGGAAAGCCCCATATCCCAAATCTAGGTTTGTGGGCTGAAGGCCCTTCTCAACAGTCTCCAAACCCCTATGAAGGCATAAACTGACTTGGGTCAACTAGAAGGGGCAAGAATAACAAGGGAGGCTAGGAATTACCAGGGAAGCTAGACAAGCTCCCAAGGGTAGTCCTGAGTCCTTGCCTGGCGGGCCAAAGACAGCTTGCAGAGTACCTTGACAAAACGGAACGCAGGCCCTGGGGTCAGGATGACGTTCTCATTGTTGAGCTGATAGTCTATGTACTTCTCCAGACCCTCTTCCTCGTAGATTTTCCTGGCGTCCATCATGTTGAAGAGTGCTCGGGATGAGACAGCGATGGTGATGGCGTTCTTGGGTTTGGGCTGCAGAGAGGAGCGCCCAGGGAACAGTCACACAGCAGGAAGGAATCAGGGTTGGGGCTCACCCAGGGTAGGTGGGAAGAAAATGGGCGGGCCCTTGCTTAGGAAACTGGGATGCTGGGGCAGCCAAGGCTGGGACCGTGTGGGGTTGGGGCCCAAGAGGTAGGGGCCTGGGACGGAGGGGAGCTGGGAGAGGCTGGAATGCTGCGGGGCGGCGGGGACGGGCGCCCAGGGTGCCGGGGGCGGCGGGCCGGCTCACCGGCCGCGGGCGCGAGCAGCTCGGGATCTTTTCGTAGAACTTCTTCAGGGACTCCCAGTAGGCTTCCTCGTCCTCGTCATCTTCCTCCTCCTGTCGCCGCTGTTGATTTTCGGGGAGACAGTCGGAGTCCGTCGGGAAGTTGCTGGGGTACAACATCCTGCGCTGGGAGTAGGACTTCCACTCCATGGGGGGCGTGAGCGGATACTCCCGCTGCTTGGAGTCCCTGGAGTCCCGCATGACGCTGTGCGATCTGGAATCCGTCCTGGACTCGATCCTGGGCTCCAGCTTGGACTCCAAAGTCTCGTGTTGCTTGGAGCTGCGGCGCCGGGACGTGGGCTGGGCCTCCGGGGGCGTGGGGGGCAGTGAGTCGAGCTGGATGGACGGTTGGCTGGGCGCGGACTGCCGGGCCGAGGGCGGCACGGGCTGCGGCGGCGGAGAGTCATGCTGGCTGGGGGAGGCGGATGAAGTCCGGGAGGTCGTGGAGCTGTCGGGGGGCTGCTGTGAGAGAAGGGGCATCTGATGCAAGGCCAGCCGCGGCCCCCAGGTCCTGTACCTGCCCAGTTTTAGCTAAAGGGCTGCCCCTCCCGCCTGTTCCTTGGCTAGACCTTCCGAATCCTGCTTCGTCTCAGGATCTATACATAGGGATAAGGAAACTTGGGAATGTCTAGGCCCCAGCTAGCCGATACTTGTGAACAGACAGAGTGACTGCCTTTTTTTTTTTTCTCCCAGCACCCATGGGAGAATACACACACACACGTTGTTTTGTTGGTGTTGAACTCAGAGGACGCAGGTCCTCCTCCTCACCCCTGGGAAGCTGGTGCAGTTTGCAACGTTTTGTGCAGTCAGAGGCCTCCAGGTAGGACACGAAGCTTTGAGTAATGAAGCTAGCTTGGCCTTTGCCTCAGTGTGTGCCCTCCCGTTAACTGGAAGAACAAACTGGGCCTGGCATTCCCGCTGGAACACTACATAGCACCCGGGGCACCCACCTCCCCATCTCCAAGTGAACAGTGCAGTGGTTGCTGGGAAGGTCCACAGGCTAGAAGCCTCAGGGCTCCCCATCACCTTCTGAGCTTCCCGAGCTTCCCGTGTCTGAGAGAGGCGGGGACCATTCTAGAGAAAGGACCCCTTTACCAAGATGGGCAAGAAGTTATTAATCATCTATATATTGTGTCAGTTTTTATGATTGTTTCATACATGACTCCCAAGGGTTCCTGTTGGTTAGATTATTGATCAAACTTGACACAAGAGATAGATGGATTGGGTAGAGATACATGTTTTCCCAGTGGTGAGTCTGCGAGTCTGTATCATTTACTCTGCATCTCAAAAGTAACTTTTCTTTTTTTCCCCTTATGTGGCCAGGCCTAGGTCAGAGACAAAGCTCCACACATTTTAACACTCTTTAATCTTTCTCTGTGGTTACCTTAAACAGTATTTGCTGAATGAAGGAAAGAAGGAAGGAGGAAGTGCCCAGCCTGTATACCTTGAGACACTGGGTTTGAATCATAGCTTATTAGTGTGAAACCTTAGGCAAGGTACTCTGTGATTCTGGTTTCTCAGTGGTAAATGGAGTTTAAGGGGCAAGGTGGGGACATCTCATGCAAGCTAAATTAGCTAGAATATGTAGAGTCCGTAGACAGGGCCTGGTGCATAGACAGCATCAGGACATGTTAATCATTGTTACTGTTCTTATTCTGCCATCTACCCCTCCCTTTCATTTCTGTTTTTACCTTAATACTGTTGCTTCTGCTTCGTGGTTCTTCTAATTCAGGCTTGCTGGACTGGCTTCTTGATGTTCTGGACAATTGATTTCGCACAAGGTACCCTTGAGAGTCAGACTTTGGTAGTAATTCTTGTGATCCCTGTCAAGGAGAAAAGAAACCCGGGATGTGGTACCCCACCACCCACACCTTCCACATGCATGTGCCTACAAAAGAGCCACGTTACACTAAAAATAGCAGCACCCATGGGAAAGTCCCTGGCCTCTATGACTCTGAATTCAACCTGAGCCCTTCCTGCTATTCTAATTCTGGCCCAATCCTAACTTTTCTGTGGAGCAACCAAATGGAGATTCCCCTGGAAGAATATCCAAAACTGAAAAGCATGCTGGGTATCTCTTATTTCTTCACCTGTGACTCCTCTTTTGTGGAACTTACTTGAGTTGGCCATTGTTCCTCCCTTTTCCCCACTTTTTCTATTAATAGATGCTAAAGGCAAGGGCACAATTTTTTATAAGATGATAAAAATGAGGGCAGCTGGTGGCTTCCCTGAGGCTTAAGGCAGCTGGCTAACAGGAAATGGGGCCTTTAAGTATTCCTTGCAGAAGGAATAAGAATGGAGACCAGTGGGAGGCTAGTGAAAGTGTTTCCATTCCCCAGATCCTTCCCCTCACCCAGATTGCCTAGGGGTGCCCCTCCAAAATCAGTAGTGTGGATCTCTGCTCACCCTGATCATGGTGATCTGCCGGCCCTGCTCCCACAACAGGCACATGTGAATAAAAATATGTATTGTGCGGCAGGGGCCAAGGATTGTTCCCTCAGCTGCACAAAGGCAGCGTCTACACGACGGGTGACCCCGCATGGTGCAACATCTCAGCGAGTGATTCGGATTGACTGCACGCTTCATCTGAAAGATTGTGCAGAAAATGGTCAATGTGATGGCTAGAATCCCTTTCCCTCCCAAATTTGAACAGAGACCTCCCATAGGCTGAGCAGAGGAGCCTGCTGTCTACATGCTCCGGGAACAAGCTGAGTGAGGGCTGGAGGGGAAGGTAGGGCCCAGCTTCTCCTAGTTTTTCCTTAACCTCCTCCTGAAGACATTAGGTAGCCCTTAATACAAATCTCAACAGCTCGGTCTTCTCTCCCGGGCCCCCCCATGTCCCCTAATATTTTCCATTATGCTTTCTGTTCTTTCACTTTCTCATCTCCGCTGTAGAGGTCAGCTCACCTGAGTGCTCAGACGAGCTCCTGATTTCTCAGAATCTTTTCTTTTTTCTCCATCTAGACTCTCTTTTGAGTACCTTATCCCGGTCTCATTCTTAATATGGAAACAAAGAATGTTTATTAATTTTTAATCTCGGGGGCATTAGAAAAGTTAGGTTTGATAATAAAAGGGTAAAACAAACACAAAATTTGTCCTTTTGCCAACAATAAAACTATATAAACTTGAGGCATTATTTCCTCCATTCTAACAAGTGTGAATAAAAATAGCACATGTTTTACAAATAGGAAGTATATAAACAATATTTATTTATTTATTTATTTATTTATTGTTTGAGACAGAGCCTCAAGCTGTCACCCTGGATAGAGTGCTGTGGCATTACAGCTCACAGCAACCTCCAATTCCTGGGCTCAAGCGAGTCTCTTGCTTCCACCTCCCAAGTAGCTGGGACCACAGGTGCCCACCACAATGCCCAGCCACTTTTTGGTTGCAGCCGTCATTGTTGTTTGGCGGGCCCAGGCGGGATTCAAACCCGCCAGCTCAGGTGTACATGGCTGGCGCCTTAGACCGCTGAGCCACAGGTGCCGAGCCGAATATATATAAACAATTTTTAATATAAAAATGTGTTAGTTCATAGATTTGAGATATAAATCATTTATTATTTAAAAAAAGATAATGTGGGACATTCTATGGGAGGATTTTTCAGGAATCAGCAGTATTTTGGTTTAATTGTGAAGTTGCTTACACAGAATAAGTTTTTTTCCCCTCCATTACTCTGAAGATCACTACTTATGGAAATTTTTCTTTTGCCATATAAAAGAGAAACTTTTCTATTTTTTTTTTTTTTTTTGGCTTGATAACTGTAACTCCACTTTTCTGTGGATCTAAGCGTCACCAGTGTAGTCTGACTTTTAAAAACAGGGACATTAATCCCATACAGATTTATTAACAAACATGTCTCCTGGTCTTACTATGTATTATTCAGAACACACCAGTGGCAATGAGTTTCTTACTAGCAAATCAATAGGAAAAACTAAGTAAGAGAGTACAAAAAATAAGTAACTTACATTTTGGAAACCTATTCAAATATTTATATTTCATTTTTAATTCTGGATGATACTTATTGCTGCACTATTTGTACTATTTCATGTTATTTATGATAGTATACATGATATTTCAGTATCTGTGATGAGATCAAGCTTAGTGTTATTTATCTGCTTAAGGAGCTCAAATTCTAGGTTAGACCAAGGTCCCTAATAGCAGTCTATATTCATCTATTTATGCTATCTGCCTTGCATCTAGGAAAAATCTCATCAATGTTAGGAGCATGACTGCAGAACAGGGTGTAGATATATGGCTCTTGAACTAATTATCAAATCCTGTCATCATAATATCCCATCCTTTCTAACTTGAAATGCTATTTGAAACCTAATTTCTTTTCTCTATCCCTATTATCATTCTTTGTTCTGGGCCTCTGATCATCATGGGACTACGTTCTTAGCAGATACTCCTTGAACAGGTTTCATGGCCTCAAACCTTGTCCCCTTCTAGATCTGTCCACACTCTTTATTTAGAGTGATGTTTCTAAAATGTAAATCCAATTATGCTTAATTCCTGTATAAAGCCTCCATTCATTTGGTTAGACAGACCAGGAGCCTCATGATGTAGGTCTGTCTACCTCCAGCTTGCATTCCCTCCACTCTACACTTTATTAGAACATAAGGCAACTTGTATTTGCCTACCTGCTACCCTTACACTCTTCGGTTTCCAGCATAGTGTGACCTGGGGGAAGTACCGAGAGTTAAACGTTCTTCTCTGTTGCCATCATCTTTTGTACATACTTTTACTGAGCACTGAGCACTTTCCTACTAAGCTGTAGATTCTTCAAAGATAGCAACTGTGTTTTTACCTATTGCCATTATCTTGTGAGCATGTGCTCAATGAATAATGGTTTAATTGGTTTACTTATATGCTAATTTTCTTGTTTTCCACTGTTTTCCTTTACTTCTCCTCCTTTACATGTTGCCACTATCTGAAATTATTTGGTTGTTGTAGAGCATTCAGGAAGATAAGTGATGGACTGATAATTACATTTCTTAAGCTCTGTGGAAAGATTCTAGGACATTTAATTCACTCACCTTCTTTTTCTGTTTCAGTGATGTTTGACTCATTTCTTCAACTATTGAAATTCTTTGTTGTTACGCAGGTTCTTTTCTCCCCAGCTCCATTTCCTGTTGGTTTCCTGTTCAGTCTAGCCTGGCATTCAGAATGTCAAATTTATGACATCATATGTGATTCCATAGTAACAAACTGACTCTGAATACCTGACCATGCTTTTTGTAATAAAATAAAGAAATAATGTTTCTTCATATTTGAGAATATCCTTTCATAGCCATTGTCTGTGTTTTCAGGAATTGACATTAAACATTGTATAAATATTTAATATGCAGAAATATCAATATTACTACTTCCTTCTTTTTAAACCTTTTTAGGCGTTACTCTGTCATTTGTCACATTAGTCTCATTTGTGGCTGTATGTCTGATACTACCAGATGGATGGCAAATTCATTGGAGGATTCATTCATTTATCATTTCTCCTTAACCAGATTTTGGAAAGCTTTTTGCAAATCTGGAGACTATTTTTGAACACTGAGATTTTTTTCCTAGACTTGTACTTTAGGCTTGAGTTTAGTTTCAGCATTTAGTGTTACTTGCACAATGGCAAAGCCAATTGAGAAAGACACTATTAAAGCTCTTTCTCTGTCACTGGACACAGTGTAGAACATTACTAATGCTGCCTTTTCTGGCGTTTGTCCTATCCTTACCCCTTTAAACACCTATTTGTCCCTGCTGTGTACACGGTAGAGAAGAGAATATATATAAGTAAGCCCCCAACAAGTGCTGCATTTCGCCATTTGATTTTATCTTCACCCAAGCTTAGGATAAGAGACGTGTGCTATGAACACCTGACCTAGTGAAACTGGTCAAGGACTGAGGTAGATTTCTGACCCCTTTTCATGGGAATTGATAACAAAGATCAAATATTAAGAAAAGGTTTGGATAGTTTTAATCAAAATTATTCAATAAGTCTTTTAGTTAGTAAAACGTGCAGGCTCTAGGTTAGACTGCCTGGGTTTGAATTTTTTCACCTCTCCCCTTCCCAACCCCCATAGCTTGTTGTATTCCCCTAGGGCAAGTTCTTTAATTTTTCTAAATCCCAATTTCTGTATTTATAAAATGAAGATAAAAATGGTATAAACATACAAAGGTTGCTGTGATGGTTGAAATGTTATAAAGTACTTAAGAACAATGGCTGGCGTTTATCAATAGAAGAGAGTCACAAACATTAGCTGTTATTTTAATTATAGTTTTTTGTGACAGTTCCACAACAGTGCTCAAATAGAAAAAAAATTAAATAATGTAATTGTTATTGCTATCTAGTTCTAGGGACAGAAATTTTAAAATACTTGCTGTTCATATATATCTGTAAGTAATCAAATTCAGTTTGATAATTCTTCCTATCTTCTAAAGTCTAGTAGACCAAAGAGAACAGGTCAGCAAGGGGCTGGCATTGGAGAGGTGGTATGAAACAAAATCTGGAGAGCTCTGAGACTTGTGTCCTACAAAATACAGGAAGAAGGTTTCAGAGGGACAGAGGATTGAAATCGTCTATGATTTTTGACTGGTCCTTCCAGCCTACACCTTAAGGTTATCTTTTGCTTCTAGTTCCTTCCATGACTCTTTCATGCAACTCAGCATTCTTATATGCACTATATTCTTTATGTCATCTCCCATAGTAAAAGGATTAGGGAAGAACAGAAGCCTAATGAGTGTTTTGAATTAATTTATGAATTGATGTATAAATATGTAACTGTATTGTTTTGAGTGCTGAAGGTGAAATTAAAAAAAAAAAATTTTGTAGTTCCTAGTTTGTTTTCTTTTATTATCTTCTAATTCTTCATTTTTTTTTAAAGCATGGAAAGTACATATCTATGTAGACATTACATCTTTGTTTATCTTGGATTTGTCTCTCCATAAGTTCAACCTTGGCAACAAAGCCAAGGTGCTACCTTGTTATGACTTTGTCATACGGCCTCCTCTCCCAGTGGAGTTACCATTGTCAGTTGTAGTTGTGGGTAAAGCTTTTCTAAAGAGATACAGAAAAGGATTTAAAAGATATTTTATAGAACCATAACCATGGACAAGTCTAAGTACACATTTTTTATCGATTGTCCTTTTTTGATTCTTGCCAGAGTTCCTGAGAGGTATATACCTATTTCCTTGATAGGGCTAACAGGATGTGGCAGAGTTATTTCTGGGATCTAGTTTCCATTTGCCTATACTCTACTATATCTTATTTTCTTTGGGAGTCACACTATTATTAAAAATTTCTAGAGACACTAGTAGACTACTCTTTAGCCAAGAGCTTTTCAAAATATAGGACACAGATTGAGTAATACAGCCAGGCACCAGTACTCTGAGAAGACTCCAAAGAATTTTTTTCTTCACCATGGCCACCTTATAGAAGTAAATATTCTAGAAAGTGACTTTGTTGCCTTCCTAGTTTTTCTTCCGTGAGTCTAAAGATATAAAAGTTACTAACATCTGAGAACAGCAACAATATTTATCATTATTTTAAAGTGTTTATAGATATGTGGATAGATAGGTTTGGAGATAGTGCGATTTAGTAAATATTAGGGAAAAAAGGGCATCTGGGAATTCACTATTCCAACATACTCACTATTAGGATTATAATATAATCATCCAAAATCTTTTCCAGTCATTTGTTTACATCTCTTTCTTTGTAAAATATTGTCAGAATTATGCAGTTATACAATTCAGTATGCTTATTTTTCCTGTATGTTTTTTGAATTTATTATTTTTTTGTTTTTATTAAATCATAACTGTGTACGCAGATATATTTATGGGGTTCAGTGTACTGATTTGATATACAATGTGATATGTTTACATTGAACTAAATAACGCATCCATTACAATTATACTCTTTTCTTAATAGTTTTGAAATGTACCATTGCATCATGCACATTAGGTGAGGTCCCCCCAAATACTCTCCCTCTTTTTACTTCTTCCCTTCCCTTCCCTCCCCTCTCTCTCCTCTTCCCTGCTACTTACTGGACTGTAATTATGTTTTACCATTCATATGAATGTGTAGGTGATTATGTATTGATTTCATAGTAGTATTGAGTACATTGGATACTTCTTTGTCCATTCTTGAGATACTTTACTAAGAAGAATGTGTTTCAGCTCCATCCAGGTAAACATAAAAGGTGTGATGTCTCCATCTTTTTTATGGCTGCCTAGTATTCCATGGTGTACATATACCATAATTTGTTAATCCATTCATGGGTGGATGGGCTCTTGGGCAGGTTCCATGTCTTGGCAATTATGAATTGGGCTGCAATAAACATTTTGGTGCAAATATCTTTGTTGTAGAATAATTTTTGATCATCTAGGTATATACCTAATAGAGGAATTGCAGGATCAAATGGTAGGTCTACTTTTAGTTCCTTGAGTATTCTCCAAACTCCTTTTCAAAGTGTTAACTTACATTCTCATCAGTAGTGTAAAAGTGTTCCCTTCTCTTCACATCCACACTAACATCTGTAGTTTTGAGATTTTGTGATGTGGGCTAATCTTACTGGAATTAGATCATATGTCAAAGTGGTTTTGATTTGCATTTCTCTGATGATTAAAGATGAGCATTTTTTTCATGTGTTTGTAGGCCATGCGCCTATCTTCATCAGAGAAGTTTCTGTTCAAATCTCTTGCCCGCATAGAAATGGGGTTATTTATTCTTTTGTTATTGATTAGTTTGAGTTCTTTGTGGTTTCTAGTTATCAGACCTTTGTCATAAGCATAACCTGAAAAAATCTTCTCCCTTTTTAAAGGTTGTCTGTGCTTTGCTTACTGTGCTCTTGGCTATGCAAAAGCTTTCTAGTTTGATCAGATCCCAGTAATGTATTTTTGGTGTTGCTCCATTTGCCCCAGGGGGAGGTCCTCTTATAAAATATTCTCACAGGCCGATTTTTTCAAGTGTTTTCCCTGCACTCTCTTCTAGTATTTTTCTAGTTTCATGTCTTAACTTTAAATCTTTTATCCAGTGAGAATCAATTTTTGTTAATGGTGGAAGGCGGGGTCCAGTTTCAATCTTCTACAGGTCATCAGCCAGTTCACCCAGTACCATTTGTTGAATAGGGAGTTTCTCCTCAGTGAATAGTTTTGATAGGCTCATCAAAGATCAAATGACGGTAAGTAGCTGGGTTTACCTCTTGGTTCTCTGTTCTGTTCTATAAATCTACCTCTTGGTTTTTGTGCCACACCATGCAGTTTTCATCACTATAGATTTGTAGTATACCCTGAAGTCTAGTAATATGATACCTCCTGATTTTTTTTTACTTCTGAGTAATGTATTTGCTATTTGATTTTTTTCTGATTCCATATAAAACTAAACACTATTTTTTCAAGCTCTTTAAAGTATGACAGTGGTGCTTTAATAGTGATTGCATTAAATTTCTATATTGCTTTGGGTAGCATGGATATTTTAACAATGTTGATTCTTCCCAGCCATGAGCATGGTATATTTTCCATTTGTTAACATCTTCAGCTATTTCTTTTCTCAGAGTTTCATAATTCTCTTTATAGAGATCTTTCACGTCCTTTTTTAGGTAAATTCCCAAATAGTTCACCTTCTTTAGCACTACATAAAGGAATAGAGTCCTTTACTATATTTTCAGCTTGGCTATTCTTGGCTATATATAAAAGCTACTGATTTGTAAGTATTGATTTTGTATCCTGAGACACTGCTATATTCCTAGATCACTTCTAAGAGTTTTGAAGTTAAGTCCCTGGGATTTTCCAGGTTTAGGATCATATCATCAGTGAAGAATGAGAGTGTGATCTCCTCTGACACTATTTGGATAAACTTGATTGCCTTCTCTTGTCTGATTGCAATGGCTGAGACTTCCATTATTATGTTGAATGGCAGTGGAGGTGGTGGCATCCTTGTCTTGTTCCTTATATGAGTGGAAATGTTTTCATTTTTGCACCATTCATTATGATATGGGCTGTGAGTTTGCTATAGATGGCCTCTATCAGTTTAAGAAATGTCCCTTCTATGCCTATTTTCTTAAGTGTTCTGATAATGAAAGGATGCTGCATATTATCAAAAGCTTTTTGTGCATCAATTTAGAGAATCATATGGTCTTTGTTTTTTATTTTATTGATGTGATGTAGTATATTTATAGATTTGCATATATTGAAGCAACCCTGTAAACTTGGAATGAAACCAACGTGATCATGGTGGATAATTTTTTGATGTATTGTTGAATCTGTTTGCTAGAATCTTGTTGAATATTTTTGCATTGATATTCATTAATGATATTGGTCTATAATTTTCTTTCATTGTTGAGTTCTTTCCTTGTTTGAGGATCAGGGTGATAGTACTGGGAAGGATTCCTTCTTTTTCTGTGCTCTGGAAAAGGTTGTATAATATAGGTATTAGATCCTCTTAAAAGTTTTGATAGAATTTGGATATGAAGCCATCTGGTCCCAGACTTTTCTTTTTTGGGAGATTTTATTAAAGATTTCTAATTCTTTTTGGTTGAGTCTAGGAATGTGACGTGCTTCCACATATTGGTTCATTTCCTTCAGATGTTCATATTTCTGGGTATAGAGATTTTTGTAGTAATAACTGAGAATGTTTTGAATTTCTGAGATGTCTGTTGTTATTTCTTCTTTATTGTTTCTGATATGCGATATTAGCGATTTTACTTTTCTGTTTCTGATTAGGTTGGCCAAAGGTTTATCAAGTTTATTAATCTTTTCAAAAAACAAACCTTTGGTTTTGTTGATCTTCTGAATGATTCTTTTGTTTTCAGTTTCATTCAATTCTGCCCTAATTTTGGTTATTTCTTTTCTTCTGCTGGATTTGGGGTTGTAATGTTTTTCCTTTGCCAGTTGTTTGAGATGATCAATTAAGTTGTTGACTTTCTCTGTTTCTGTTTTCTTGCTGAAAGCTTCCAATGCTAGAAAGAGGCTTTTGGGCCTCTTGGGGCTGCCTTTGCAGTATCTCACCGATTTTCATAATTTGTGTCTTCTTTATCATTTTGTTCCAAAAATTTGATGATTTCCTTATTAATTTTGTCTTTGACCCACCTATCATTCAGCCTACTTTTAATTCCTTGAGTATTCTTCAAACTTCTTTTCAAAAAGTTCGTAGTTTGCATTCCCACTAACAGTGTAGAAGTGTTCCCTTCTCTCTGCATCCATGCCAACACCTGCAGTTTTGGGATTTTGTGATGTGGGCTAATCTTACTGGAATTAGATGATATCTCAAAGTGGTTTCGAGATATCAAAACTGTTGAGGTCAACTTTTATTCCATGATGGTCTGATAAAATTTAAGGAATAATTTCTATTTTTTAAAATTGCTTAAGTTTGACTTGTGTCCTAGGATATGATCAATTTTGGAGGATGATCTGTGGGCTGATGAGAAGAATGTATATTCAGTTTTATTAGGGTGAAATGTTCTGTAGAGGTCTGTTAAGTCCATGTGTTCTAGAGTCAGGTTTAAGTCTAATATTTCTTTGTTTAGTTTCTTCTTGGAGGATCTATCCAAAATTGTCAAAGGGGTGTTAAAATCTCCAACTATTATAGTGCAAGAAGATATTAAGTTGTTCATATCCATTAGGATTTGACTTATAAACTGAGGAGCATTCTGGTAGGGTGCCTAAATGTTAATTATTGAAATCTCTTCATGTTGGGTGACAAACATGTAGTGACTATCCTTATCTTTCTTTATTTTTGTTACTTTAAAGCCAATTGTTTCTGCAACTAGAATTGCAACCTCTGCTTTTTTTCTGGTTTACATTTGCCTGTATTATAGATATCCATCCCTTCACTCTGAGTCTATTTTTATCCTTTAAGGTAAGATGAGATTCTTGTATGCAACAGATGTCTGGTCTTAGTTTATGTATCCAGTCAGCCAACCTGTTCCTCTTTAGAGGATAATTTAAACCATTCACATTAATAGAATTGATAAGCCTGGTGGTATTTTGGGTGTCATGTTTTTCAGATGTCCAGTGGACATTTTTAATCCTTTCACCACTGTAGAAGTTGGGTTTTGTTCAAAAATTTCTGAGTGAGTTTACTTTGGTGGTAGAGCATTGTGCTGGTCATTGTGCAGTATAGGTCTAAGAATATTTCCTAGAGAGCTGGTTTAGTTTTGGCCAATTTCTTCAACATGGGTATGTCATTAAAGTAACTCAGTTTAGCTGGATACAGGATCCAGGGCTGAAAGTTGTTCTGTTTTAGGAGATTGAAGGTCGATGATCATCCTTCTGGCTTAAAATGTGTCAGCTGAGAGATCTGCAGTCATTCTGATATTTCTCCCTTTGTAGGTAGTGCTTTCTTACGTCTGGCTGCTTGCAGAATTTTCTCCTTCATATTAACTTTGGCAAAGTTAATCACAGTAGTGTCTAGGAGATGCTTTATTTGGATTGAGTCTTGCTGGGGTTCTGAAACTGTCTATTGTCTGAAGTTCTGTGTCTCTTGCAATGCTTGGGAAATTCTCTTCCATAATCTCTTGAAATAGAGAATCTGTACCTTTAAGACCATCCTCTTCTCCTTTGGGAATTCCTATAAGATGAATGTTTGATCTTCTGGAGTGATCTCACAACTCTCTCAGGGAATGATCAGTTTTTGCTCTCCATCTCTCTGCCTCTTTGAGTGTTTGGGAATGTTCAAAAACTTTATCTTCAGTTTTGGAGATCTTTTCTTCTGCATGGTCAACTCTATTACTGAGGGATTGTAGTGTATTTTGGAGCCCCTCAACTAACTTTTTCATTTCCTTGAGCTCTGCTGTCTTTTCTCATTATGTCCATATCTTTGGTGACTTTATCTTTGAATTCATTAATTTCTTGAGATAACTTTAGAGCTACTCTTTCTATTTCAATTTCTAACTTTTCTTCTATTCTGATCATCTTATTTACCATCCCTATTCTGAATTCGATTTCTGACATTTCAGACATTTGTCTATGCATGGCATCTTTGGTTTATTATCTTTGTCATTGCTTGGGGAAGGGGGTTGATCTACTCTGGTTATTCATGTTGCCAGAGTTCTTCCATTGATTCCACATCATGTTTGTTTTCTACCATTTGGTTATTAGAACTGGTAGGTTGAGATTGAATTGTGGTTCCTAAGTAGTAAAGATAATCAGCCTCTTATCTAATTCCTAGGCTTTGTAATTGTGGTTTATCTCCTACAAACTTACAAACTTACAAACCTACAAACTTACAAGCTTACAAATCTTTCAGGGTTTTAGCTGGAAACTTTGAGGACCTGCTTGGGGAGGTAGAGCAAGCTAGCTCTGTTTTGATGTCAGCCAACCTGTACCGTATCCTAAGAAGCTACAGAATAAGGTTTATAGTTGGCTGTGAAGAGATACAGACAGCTGCAGCATCCAGCCCTCACCCACCCTTCAGTTGTTTTCCACTACAGAACTTCAAAGGTCAACCTCAGAGTGTCCCTGGGTGGACAGCCCCAGACACAAGTTCCAATTAAATTGTCTCAGTAAGTGCAAACTTTGTTCAACAGAGAGGGATCCAAGGGTCTCCAACATAACAATTGAAGCCAGGGATCCATGCCTCTACCCACCAGATTCACTCCACACTGTTGTCTGCTTCTCTGTTCACAGACCCAGTTGGAGCTAGGGACCATGCCCCCACCCTCCAGTCTCAGTCCATACCTGGCAAGCCTGTTTCCCAGCTCTGCTGGAGCCAGGGCACCACACCCCACCTCAGGTCTCAGTCCATTCCCAGGGCTTGCCAGCTCTATTGGAGTCAGGGGACCATATTTTTTCCTGTATAATATTAAATATAAATATTTTCCATGTCATTATCTGCTTCAAGTAATCATCATCCATAATAGTAAACAGTGTGTACACTACAGTTGGCATATGCATTTTCTTACTATTGAATAGTTTGGATTTCTTCAAGTTTTTGCTATTATATATTCTTTGAGTATCATGATACCCAAGAGTATAAGTTCCTTAGTAAAAAGTCTTTCTTTTTCACAGTGACTGGTGTGTTTAAGCAAGTAGTTGGATGTTTAAAAAATCATCTTGAACTTGGCATATCCAAATCATCCTTCTTGATTTCAACCTTCCAAACCTATTTTCCATTCTATGTTTGCCATTTGAATTAATGAGAGCTCATGTGCATATTTTCTAAGCTGTATGTTTTAGAGTCATGTTAAACTCTTCTCTTTTTCTCATGCCCTACATCCAGTCCTTCATCAGATTATTTGCTTTCTTCAGAATATGTTCAAAATTCAGCCATCTGTCATCATCATCACTAGGACCAATGATGTTCTTATCACTGTCAGCTGTCACCTGGACAGCTGCAAGAGCTGGCTAACTGAATGCCCATGCACATGTTTCCTGATATAGACATAGCAAAAGTGATCTTTTTAAAAATGGACATCAAAACCATACTTAAAACCCTTCCATATATCCATATGTATGTATATAAGTACGTAGTCAAAGGTAAATAAAACCCAGAGTCACTTCTATAATGTTTCTAATCCTATCTCTAGTAACTCTGTCCTTTCTTTACTGTCTTCAGACACATGGGCTAAGAATGTTCTCTCAGAACCTTTAAAGTTGATGCTTCATCTGCTTCCAGGCCCTGTACATCTGCATGGCTGAACTGCTGACTTCACTTAACTCATGCTATCTCCTCAGAGAAGCCTTTCTGATGGCCATCCAAAGTGGTATGCTCATTACTTCACTTTATAACCCTAACTCAACTTTATTTTTATTCATAGCATTTATTTCTGAGCCATAGTGATTAGAAATTCTTCACACTTGCAGTTAAGCTTTAGCTATTCCACTAATTCCAGATGAATGATTTCAAGGAGTTCTCTCCCCATCTTGAATATCATCTGTTGTTATCTGAAGCTTATAAAGGGAAACTGGCTCTAGAATGGGTTCCTCTGGTCCCAGAACTCAAGGTGGAGCCTTACCTTTGTTAGTTGAGGCCATGTATGGTTGACTGGGCTGCAAGCATTTGTCCAGCAACATCCGTGCCCTCTTTTGACAACCACAATTGGGAAAGAACTGTCCAAGCTGTAGATTCATATCCTTGGCTAGACACTAAAATTACTAGGATTTGCATTGCTGTGTAAAAAATTACTGCTCACCTCCTAGCTTAAAATAGCATATGCATTTATTATGTCACAGTTCTGTTAGGTGAGAAGTGTGGGCAGACACAACTGGGTTCTCCGCTTTGAATCTCTTAAGGCTGAAATCAGGATGTCAGCCAGGGTGGGAAGCTCTGGGGAAGAATCTTCCTTCAGGCTCATTCATATGGTACATAGTCATTTTATACTAGGGCAGATGTCGGCTTCTTCTGGTTCTAGAACTGAGGTCCACATTTCTGGCTGTAATCCAGGAAATTACTCTCAGCTCACCGAGCCCAATCTCAGGCCCTTTCAGGGTCCCTCCATCTAACTGATGGAGAACCTTCCTTGTGCTGATCTTTTTCATATTGTGAGCTCTGACTTTCTCTTCTGCTACCAGCCAGAGAAAACTATCTGCTTTTAAAGAGCTCAAATAATTAGGTTATACCCACCTGGATAATTTCTTTCTTGACTAATTCAAATTCAGCTGATTAACAAGTTTACTTATATCCTCAAAATCCATTTGGTCATGTGTAAAAACATAATCATGGGAATGATACCCAATTGTATTTCCAGGGGAGGGAATTGAGGTCTTAGGAGGGGCCATCTTAGTACTTTGTCCACCACACTTACTTAATTGACTTTGTCTAGATGAGCTTATTGTTGTTTTCATTTGTAAGTGTATGTGTGTGCGTCTATAAAATGGGTGTCATGATACCCTCATTGGAGGGTTTTAGGAAGAAATACCTGGGTAGCACCTATAATGAGCTTGTCAAGAAGCACTGGTTTAGAAGGGTCTGTGGTGGACTGAATCAGGCACAACAGTTTGCAGCTGTTCCCTTGGAATCTGGGCCTGCCTTGAGATTTGTTTGAACCAATATACTTCTGGGGAAATAGCATTATGTGTGTTTTAGAACCCAGGACTTTGAAGGAAAACAGTGACTGACTTTATTTATTTGGAATGCTGCTGCCATGATGTTGGCTTGAAATCTTCATGGCTGAGAAAATATGGACAATAAGAACTAATAGCTTTGAACATATGCTAGACACATTGCATGTCTTACAATATTTGCTACCTTTTTATCGTCAAGCAGCATGAAGTGAAACAAGTCATCTAAGGTTAGAAAGTGGTAACTGGCAGAATCGAGATTCTAATTCAATACCGCATTCTCTAAAATTTACAATAGTTTGTTTAATCACCCTTCCTCTTCTCCAGTGGCCTAGTCTAAACAGCCTGGAATCCTATGCTATTAATTAGACATTATAAATAATTGGATCTGTTAATATGAGCTGTACCCAATGAGACCGTGTCTCTACAGGTCTCCAAGCACGATTGAGAAGCAGCTTCTTACATTGACCTTGTTCATGATGCATGTACAGAGTACTCTTGCCAAAAGCTGGTAACTGGAAACTCCTTGTTCAGACTATTGACTAGAGGCCAATGCGTATGTACCAGGTTCTTTCCAGTGGCAGTTACATCATTATTTTGCCTATGTAGGTGAAGGCTGCAAAGTATAAGTTCTGGGAAAGTTATCCAGGAGGGACAGCATGGCACTCAAAATTAGCCAGTGAAGAAAATATCCTTTCAAGTTCACAGCTCTTGCCTCATTTCTTCTTATTATCCACATGACTCAAGGGTTACCATGGAGGTAGAAGGAACAGAGAACTGTCTATGGACACTCAGGTAGAATGTCTTTGAAGGAGTGGAAAACAATTTAAAAAAATGTAAAACAGTTGTCCTTTAAAAAAGAATTTAAAACATTATCCTGAGTAAAGGAGTCTCAAATGGAAAGATGCTCTATAAAACAGAAGGCTTTGAAATATAACTGTGCCACTTACTTGCTCTGCAGATTAGGGGTCTTAACTTCAATCTTCTCATTTGTACATTAGGAGTTAAATACCAATATACATCTTATAATTCTGTTGCAAAACTTGAATGTGGTGATGAGAGTAAAAGCACATAGGAAATTCGCATGAGGTTTTTAATAACACATACCTCCCTAAATCTGCAGGATGAACAGGAAGAAAGGTCAACTGGAAGATAGCCAGAGGGCTTGAAAAGTGAGCAAGCTAAATGGAAATTGGTGACCTCTTTCTCATAAAGCCAAAGGAGCTTGATGACAGTGTAAAATCAGTGCCTTGCTCTTTCTTAAGGGAAGCATGAGGAATTTTTTCCACACTTTATTAGGCTTATCCAAAATGGTCCATGTTCACCTTTTCCCCTCAATCCTGCCTTCAACACTCAACTTTCCTAAGTAAAATTAACAAATGATCCCATTTCTCCCATTAGTAACAGCCATTAGCAGGAATATTTGACACTCACCAGCATTAACCAAACGCTAATTAGAGCAGCGCTGCCTCCTTCTCACAATGCACACCTTTCTTTGCCCCAGGCCTGCTATGGCTCTCTTTAAAAAACGTGTGTAGAACTCCCCTCCTTGGTCCACTCTCCCTCACATCATTAATCGGTGTGCTATGTCTCATCCAAAGGAAGGAAACAAATCCAGGTTCCTGCTCCCCGTGGCCAGATGCATAAGTGCTAAGTAGGACTTGCACGGCTGCCTCCTCACGTTCCGGGCACGTAAGCTCTGCCCTGAAAGTGCGGTGTGTTTAGAAGGACACGGCTTGTTTCTTGCAGCAGTTGTCTTTAAGATGACTGGTTCTTTTAGACGTCCTGATGTATCCGCTGCGCAGAATCAAGCCTGGAATAGAACTAAGCTGGAAATAACCTCCTGGCCGAAGAGGCCTCCAGGAGTTTGTCAACTTGCCAGGAGAAGCCGTTTCTGAGAGAGGCTGTGGAGACTGGGGGGCATTCTCTAATAGGTACATATAAAAAAGAAACAATCGAAACAGACCGGCTGGGGCTTCTGAACCTACACACAGTTCCTCATACGACACGTGTGTTGTCACCCGTCATTTCTTTTGTGGGAATGGCCCTTCTAGGGGCTTCACTCGGGGCAGAGGCGCCCCCAGGCGGTGTGCTCGCCTTTTTGGGACATGCAATATGTTGCCGAGTAAAGGAACAGCTTCGTGTTCTCCAGATTTGGCGTTTCATATCTGCGCTGCCACTTCCTCTACGTCTCCGCTAGATGCTTAGCTCACAACATGTGTCTTCATTTGTAAAATAGGAACGGTAATAACACAGACTTCATGGAGGGAAAGGAAACAAGGGCCGTGCAGCCTCAAGCCGGCGCTTGGCACCGCGCAGGCGCACAGGGACCATTGCCGCTCCAGGTCCCCTGCCTTCCGATTCACCTGCATAAACAAATTTCGGGCTCTCTGGGTAGGGTTTTATCTGGACCTTGTGACCACCTAGGGAGGGCTGTGCCCTGAACTCCAGTGGCCCATGGACAACAGACAGAGTCTCATCTGTTTGTTTTCCTTTAGCCTGTTTTCTATTTTGGGTCTGTGTGATTTCCTGGCTACAGCCTCACTGGTGGTGAGAAATTATGTGCTGGCTGTTTGAGGAGCAGGCCGCTTGTTCCTAGAGGTCCCCCACCCCCTTTATATTGCTGCACCATGTGGGTCAGCGATGGATGTCCCCCAATGTAGCACAGTTCAGAGCAGAAAGGTTCAGCATGGATTCTGTATTTTTGGAGATGGGAAAAGGACAAAATTGGCTTTAGTGACATTTTTCAGTGTTTAAAGTTTGGCTTTGGCATTGACTGCCTTCTCTTTCTTTTTTCGTTATTACCCTTGACGGCCTGCTCTCTCATTCCCAATAAAATAAAAAACAAAAGCTACTGCTTCTGGGATTTTGTTGTGAGGAACGGCACTACCAATTTTCCAATCAATAGCTGGGGCGAAATCCCAGATTTATCCTCTATCCTGTATCTCCCTCCCTGCCACTCCTGGCGCATCCTTTGGGTTGGCTCTTGAACATCCTTCAAAACCAGTCACCCCCATTACATGTCCAGTGTCTTACTCTGGGTCCTCCCGCTGGGCCCTTGTTCATTCTCCACCCTGAGCAGCGAGCATGCTAAATTTAGTGTGTGTTCTTACATTTTCCTTTTCCACTAGTTTGTGAAAACCTCAGGGACGGGGCTTCTGGGTTCTTCATCTCTGTATCCCCAGAGCATAGTATGGTATCTGAAGGAAACGTTTCCTGGATGAATGAAAGAACGAGCATAAAATAACGTTGTCCCGATTGGAAGGATTTCCTGTGTCAGAGGGGCAGACTAGGTTTTATGGAGGTGCTTTTGAGGCCTGCAAAATTAGACTCCCTATCCCAGCTGCCTCAGACCTGGGCTACAATGAGCTTGTGCCTATCTGATTTCATCTTTCTTCCATGATGTCTTCAGTAATTGGTTAGTTCCCCTCTAAAGTTTGGCAGAGAATATCCTAAGTAAACAAAGTCACATTTGCTGCCATAATTATCAGGGGACCCACACAACTTGACATGTCCCAAACTGTTCTTATGATCTCCTTTCCAAATTTGTCCTTCCCCTCTGTTTCTATCCCAGTGAGCTGTGTTTCCTGAGCAAAAACTGGAAAGTCATGCAAAGCCTTAGTTCCACCATCCTGCTGCTGCTCATTGAACTCTACTGATTCAGCTTCCATAACATCTCTCAAATCTGTCCCCTCCTCACTGTTGTCTGACCCCTGTCCTCATGGCGTCTGTGCTGGTGCTCTGACTTTCCCCAAGCAAAGATGAACTTTGGGCCACTGCTGTGCTGAGAGCAAAAAACCTCTACTGATCCAAGATGTTTCATGTTCATACAGTTGTTTAAACATCTTTCTACAGGACTGTGAACTGATTGACAGCAAAAATTATGTTCATTCAGTAAATGCATGATATAGTTGAATTTTAATATAATTTGAACTTTTTTATTTCCTTCATCCAGTTTCAACAACTGCTTATATTTTATCCCATTGAATTTCTCTCTCTCTCTCTAGGTAAATAGATGTTTTTTTTATGATAATTTGAGAATAAGGTGGAGACACCATGCCCTCTTACCCTTAAATATTTAGTGTACATTTATTAAACGAATGATGTTCTCTTGTAGTATAATTTGAAGTAAGGTAATGTGAACCCTCTAGAATTTTTTTTTTGGCTTAAGGTTGCTTTGACTATTTGGGTTTTTTTCCTGGTTCCATATAAAGTTTAAGATTATTTTTTCTAGATCTGTAAAAAACTACATTGGTATTTGGATGAGATCACCTTGAATCTGTAAATTACTTTGGGCAGTATAGACATTTTAATAATATTGATTCTTCCAATCCATGAGTATGGGATTTTTTTTTTTAATTTTTTGTGCCCTGTATAATTTCTTTCATCAGGGTTTTATAGTTTTCCGTGTAGAGACCTTCTACCTCCTTCGTTAGATAAATTCCTAGGTATTTTATTTTATTTAGATATACTGAAAATAGTATTGAGTTCTTGATTTCATTCTCAGCTTAAATGTTATTAGTTTATAGACATGGTACTGATTTGTGTACATGATTTTTTTTAACCTGAGCTCTTTTATCAGTTTTAGAAGTCTTTTGGTGGAATGTTTAGAGTTTTCCAGGTATAAGATCATTTTATCAGCAAACAGGGATCGTTTGACTTCTTTTCCCATTCCAATGCCCTTGATTTCCTTTGCTTGACTGATTGATTTGGCCAATACTGCCAGGACTATGTTGAATAGAAGTGGTGACAGTGGGCACCATGGTTTTCTCTCAGTTCTTAAGTGGAACGTTTTTCTCTTTTCTCCATTAAGTAGGATGTTGGCATGGGATTATCAAATATAGCTTTCATTATTTTGAGGTTTATTCCTTCTACTACTAATTTGTGCAGGGTTTTTATTATGAAGGAATGCTATTTTTTTTTTTTATCTAATGCTCTTTCTACATCTACCAGGATGATCATATGGTCTCAGTTTTTCCTTCTGTTTATGTAGTGAATCACATTTATTGATGTGCATATGTTCAACCATCCTTCCAACACTGGAATGAAGCCCACTTGATAATGATGATTTGTATTTTTGATATGCTGTTGAATTTGGTTTGTCAGCATTTTGTTGAGGATTTTTGCATCTATGTGAATAAGGAATATTGGTCTATAGTTTTCTTTTTTTGTTGTGTCCTTTCCTGGCTTTGGTATTAAGGTGATCCTGGCTTTATAGATTGAGTTCAAGTGGGTTCTTCCTTCTCAATGTTACGGAACAGTTTTGGTAGAATGAGTGTAAGTTCTTCTTTGTAGGTCTGATAGAATTTGGCTGTGAAACATCTTATCTGGGGCTTTTTTAAAAGGGGAGATCTTTTATTACTGCTTCAATCTTATTGTGCATTATTGGCCTGTCAGCATTTCTGTTTCTTCCTGATTCAGGCTTGGGAGATTGTGTTTTCTAAAAATTTACCCATTTCCTCTAGGCTGTCTAGTTTGTGTGCATAGAGGTTTCCACAGTAGTCATGTATGATATTTTGTATTTCTGTAGTATCAGTTGCAATAACTTCTATTTCATTTCTGATTGAGCTTAATTGAGTCCTTTCTCTTCTTTTTCTGGTCTAGCTCGTCATCTATTAATTTTTTTTTCAAAGCACCACCTTTTTCTTTCCATGATTCTCTTGTTTTGGTTTCCATTTTGTTTAGTTCTGATTTGAGCTTTGTTATTTCTTATTTCTTCTGCTAGCTTTGCATTTTGTTTGTTCTTTTTTTTTTCTAGCCCCTTGTTAGTTTGTGGTCTAAGTTCTGTGGTTTTTATTATTTCTCTTATTTAATCCTCAACACACACACAAAGTTAGAGAAGTTTATATTTTACAAATGTGTAAATCAAAGTTCAAAAAAGCTTAAATAACTTGCGAAAAGCCACACAGTTCAATAGTAGAAGAATTCAGTTTCAAGCCCAGGGAGACAGATCTGTCTTCAGAGTTATTATTTTGAAGCATTATTTTGCCATCTAAGAAATAACAAAAGGTAAAATGCAAACAATATCTAAAAAGAGCTTAAGCAACTAAAAAATAGAAATAAAAAAATTTTTAAATGATAACTTAGGTCATTTTTAATAAGAAAAATATTTGAAAGCAGAGCTAATATTTACTATGTTGCTAAGCATTGTATTAGAACTTGGCTAATTTTTCAGTCAATTAACAAGTGTGTCACTGCAGATAGTTGTTCTGTATAACAGTTATTTACTATTATATCTCAATTATATTCTAATGTGAGAGATTATGAGGCCATCTGAAGTATTTACTTGTGGGAACATTTTTATGTTGATTAAAAAAATCCACTAGGTTTGTATGTTTTCATGTATATGATCTTTTTATATAATCCCTTTGTATACAGAGGTATCTGTGAAATAATTATTCCACTAAAATCCCATTACTTATATTTCTATGAAGGAAGTCAATTTTTAAGATGCTTTAAAAATATTCTCAGGACAGATCTGGGTATTTCCCCAGGTCTTTTATTAAGTGCGAACGAGAGAGTTTTGAAACTACCAAGTTGGTGGAGGACTCTTACCAGGTTTGGATCCTTGTGGATACTCCAATAGCATCATGTACATGCATTTACTATAACACATATTCCATCACATTTTAATTTTCATTTTACATATCTGGCAGACATATACCCCTGTACCATGAGTTCCTTGATGGGATTTTTTTACTCTGATGTTTGATTATGAGTATAGCCCCCAATAGATATTTTTGAAGGAATGAAAGATGGGTGACTAACTAATGAAACGAATGACCTTATCTCTCCGGGAGCTATTTAACCAATTCATTTCAAGGCTCAAATCTCAAGCTGGGAAGCTATGGGATGGAAAAGGAAGGCACACATACATGCATTTCTGAAACAGGATCCACACTGCAACAGATGGATTATAAAACCTGATATACATGGAGGACACCTTAGATGTCAGCTGGCTAATTTGCGTTTATCTTATTTCAGCCTTACAACATCTCAATGAGGAAAGAACTGGAAATCTCACTTGACAGATTTAAGTTATAGAGAAGCTATCTAAACTTCTGAAAAAATTAGGGAATTAGAATCCAAATTCTGGTTGGTCTGACTCAAAAACTCATTTTGCCAATCAGAAATTGGATAGTAGAATGGCATGATGGGTCACTCTAGTAATCCTAGCACTTTGGGAAGCCGAGGCTGGTGGACCACTTGAGCTCAGGAGTTCAAGACCAGCTTGAGCAATACTGAGACCCTGTTTCTACTAAAAATAGAAAAAACTGAGGCGAGAAGATCACTTGAGCCCAAGAACTTGAGGTTGCTGTGAACTATAATGCCATGGCACTCTGGTCAGGGCACCAGAGTGAGACTGTCTCAAAAACAAAAAAGAAAAAAAGGAAAAGAAAAAAGAAATTGGATAGTATTGGAACTATGCCAGGTGGGAAAATCAAGAGGAAATAGAACCAAAAAGTTAGCTAATGAAATTCTCTAGTGGGACATCACCAGAATGAGAAAACTTATTGGATAACCACAATGGTGAATATAAGCACAGTTTATGGTTGGAAAGGAAATGTGATGTTTTCTGAGACGACCATAACCTTTTAAAAAAAATTGTGGGCTATGATAGTAGGTGCTGTTTCAGATACTGCCAAGGAAAATGAACTCATATAAAATGAGATGAGAAAACTAAGGACTAGAAAGAAGAAACGATTTACCTACAGTCACCCGGCAAGTTGGTGATGGAGCCAGGACGAAAAGAGAGGTCTGTGAGTTCTCTCTCTTGTTACTGTACCTCACCACTTCCTGCTATTTTATTTCATTCTCTCATCGTCAGTCCTCTTTTCTCATTTGCTTCAATTATACAACAAAAAATTCACTTGGCTTAATAACAAGCGTTGTGCCAAGCACTGGAGAGGCGAAGGTAGGTGCTGCGATTGGCAAAGCCCTTGTTCTGTCTCTCCCCAGACAATGGATGGCCTCCTCCCAGAGTGCAGACAGAGGTCAGGGCCCACCTGCCTGTGGCCCTCACCCTTGGTGCTGCTCAAGATGTGCGTGTGTTCTGAGGCTCGGTGTCACATTCTGCGGCGCCCACTGACACAGTACACAGAAAATGGACGAGAATGATTATGAAGAGGGAGAAAATGTCCAGATGTTAGTAGCTCATAATGTTTTAATTTAGAGTAGTGCTTTCTCCCGACACTATCACCAAAGGTTTGTCTTTGGTTTATTTGAGTTATCACAACAGTGACGATGGAGTTAAATGCAGCCTTTGAAAAGGGAGTTTTTGCTTGTTTCATTTATATTCTACTGTTCTTTCATGAAACATTTCTAAATATCCATGGGGCCCAATTCTTACAAAAATAAATCAGATAAACCTAAGGCTCTTGCCAAGTCAAATATCTACAGTTTCTGGCAATTATGTAATTTTCAACTCTGCTGCAGTGACTATGGCTGATAAGTCAATCGTCAGAAAGAGAAATGTTCCAGAACAATCTTTATTAGTGTGTCCTTCACTAAGATATGCAAAGTCTTTTTTTAAAAGCAGAGTTGTAACTTTTTTCTTTGGTCCCTAGTGAATGGCTTCTCATCATAACAATTTATATCTGGATAATGTCATAGTCAAATGTGAAAATGGTAAATTAAAACCAATGAAATTGGGTTCTGCTGTTACTAATAAAAACTGCTCTGGTTTTCACCATCTTGTTATGATGGCAATGTCTTACAGTACAACTTTGCAGTAATGCCTTTCTGGCATGGCAATTTGATTTGGCCCAGACAAAAGCAATATTTAGAAAATTACTCTGTGGAACATCACCAGGAAGAAGGAACTTGAGAATCATGTGCTAATTTAAATACCTCTTTAAAGTTGAGGTTAAATACATTATTGATTAGAAAACGCTTTTATGGAGAGAAGAACTCTGCCGTTCCTTAGGAGTGGTATAAAATAAACAAAGTGAAAATACCAGCAGGTTTTTCTTTTTCCCCCAGAATCACAAATCCATTTGGTGTACACATACATTGTTAAAAATTGTTATATTAAAAATATTACTTTTAAATCATATTTGATGAACTTGATGCATAATTTAGGTACAACCTGACTTTTATGCTCTTTGTCTGTGATTGAACAGCAGGAGCCAAGCGTGCTGTGTGTGTTTGCTTGTTGCTGTCTTTGCTAGGCTGTAAAACCTCCTTGCTGGGTTGAAACTTGTCTGATCTATGCCCCTGGTTCATAGTATAGTGCTTGACACTTAGTACACCTCAGAGGAAGTTTGTTGAATGAATAAAGTTAAGTTACCATCAGAATTTAAGGAGTGTTTCTACTGGAACAATTTTGGCCAGTACTCATCTTCTACCTCATTCTACCTAACAGTTGGCATTTGACTCTGATGTTCACGTCTTCTCTGGGCCACTTTCTTCATTTGGCTTACTGGGCAATTGCCTTTGATTCTCCCCTAAAGCACTGGCTGTTCCTTTTGTGTGTTCTTTCCATGACCCTTTCCTGCTCCTTGCTTTTAGAAGTTGAATTACCCCAAGTATCCATCCACTCCTCTCTTTGTGTATTCACTTCCTGTGTGAATATACAGGACTCGCTTTAAGTGACAGCTATGCATCTCTAAGCTTACACTCTCTCTTTAACGCTACTCTCCTAATATTTATACATGAATGTTAAAGTAATATTTCACATTTGAGAAGTTAATTTAAAAAAGAGAAGTTTTGATATCTAGCACCATCCATATCCCCAAACTTGGGTCATCCCCAAAATTCCTCAGCTAAGTAAATGGCATTTCTATTGACTCAGTCTTTCAAGTCAACAACTCTGACACTACCCTCCACACCCCATTTCTTTTATACAAATCTATCCACAAATTATCTCAGCTCTACCTTCAGAATATATCCAGAATCCCACCAATACTTTCCTTTCTCTATTTCTATTGTCTTATGTCCATGATTAGCTCTGAATTAATACAATAGCTTGCCTATATCACCTCACTATTTCTTAATTCTATTCTTGCCCTATCACTGAGCCTCTTCTTGCAGTAATCAGAGTGATCCTTCTAACGCATAAACGATGCTATGCCATGTCTCTTCCCCCCTCTTTTCAATGAATGATGGTCATACTTGGAGTAAAAAGGGGCTTGCCACGTTCTGTATAACCTGATCTCTGGTGATCTCCTGGACGCCCTTTGCCTCCTATTCTCCCTACTTCTCCCTGTAAACAGTGTCTCTATCTCAACACCTGGTTCCTGCCTGTTTCCTTTTTCTGAAAGCTCTACTCTTAAGAGTCTGGTGAGCTCTTTTCCATTTTGTTCACTGGTGCAGGGGGACAGCTGGGGCTGTTCTCTGTGGGGGAAGATTGCTGGGCTCCCACATATTTCATTTAGAATTAGTTTGGAAATGAGGGCACTTGGATTCCCTGCTGCTCTTGTTTTATCTGGGACTGTACAACAGGGATGGGGACAGGAAAAGGTCTGCAAAGTTAATTATCATGTGGTATATATAGCAAGTTTGACAAGCATGGAATCTCTTTAAGTGTCCTCCCTGGGAGTGTTTCCCTCTGAATTAGAAAGTTCTAGTTTTAGCTTGATGAACTGGTTTCTTGTTAATTCAATTGTTCTAGCCCCTGCTGGAACCAGAATAATGGATATTCAGAGCAGAGAATGTGGCTTTTTGAAACAATAGCATGAATAAGGTTATCAGATTGAGTAAGTAAAAATACAAGATGGCCAATTAAGTTGGCATTTCAGATAAATAATAAATAATTTCTTAGTATAAGTATTTCCCAAATATTGCACGGATCCTCTCAAAAATTGCCAAGGACATACTTAAATTTAAAACATGTTATTTATCTGAATTTCTAATGTGATTGTACATGTTATATTTTATCTGGAAACTCTAATCATAAATAATTAGGAGTTGATCTTGCTGTGGTATTTGAAGATAATAATTTATATGATCAATGAGTAGGATGAGTAGAATCAATTGATGTATTAGATATTTGTCTCCTTTTTTAGGTAAATTGCATAAATGGGCAAAACTATACTTTTTCTTTTATATTTTGGAAATAATGGGACTATCCATGTCAATATGAGTATTTATTTGTTATCTACATGGCCGTATACTGTACAAAGCTGGGAGATTTATTTTCATTTAATGTGTGATGGAAAACAAATGTCTAACTATGAAATTATTGTTATTACATTAAGTTAGTATACATAATAAACACAGTAGAGTGCATAAACTGGGTAATTGAAAAAGATTAGCTATTTCCTGATCATATTAATGATATACAGTATGTTTGTATTGGGACATTTGGAAAATGCATAATAATATAAGAAAGAATATGCCTGAAATGATTCATATCTCTGATACATTTTTCTTGGGAAAAACTTAAAAAATATTTTGGAATTATGCTATAATATAATTTTGTTGCCTTAAAATTTATCATTACAACATGAGCATTTTTTATTTAATTAAAAGCATTTATAAAACATAATGGAGATATCATATTCTTTTCCCTTAGTATTTCGATTTTTTCCTCCTGTTCTAATGTTTAAATGAGGACATTTATATATAATTGTTTTTATCACTGAGTATTTTGTTGGATACATTTCTGGAAGTACAGTTACTTAATCTAAAGATCACACCAATGGTGCATAATGCAAGGGTACATGTCAAATCTATTAAGTATAGAGTATAAATGTCTTAACAAAATAATTGAGTAAACGAGATGAGGTATATATTAACCAGTGTTATGCTCCTAATTCTATATGAAATCAACACATTGTACCCTATAAATGCATTAATGTGTACATGGAAAAAATGAAAAAAAGACTAAGAAACAAAAAATCCCCCCAAAACAACAACAAAATATTTTTAAGGCATGAGGTGTTTGCTATCATGTGGACACCTGCACGCTCCATGCTTTATGTTTCAGGGTTTAACCAGGGGCCTTTTTTGTCCTTGTTTCTGCTCACTCCTTCCAATAGGGACAGATGTGACTTATATGATGGATAAACTTGGAAGCAGGAAGTTTGGTTTAGTTTCTTTTGGGTATTATTTCTTTCAGATCTATATCCCCCATAGCAGGTAGCTCTGATTCCTTCCTTTACTACGTGAAGATGCCCAGTGTAGACTCTGGCTGGGTAGCTGGGCTGCAGTAGTTCATTTTGCTAATGGATAAATTGAAAATGGAAGAAAATATTAGGAAACTCACTGCAACTATTCATCTAATTCACATCCTCCTCTCTAGTCATTTCAAGGAATACATCTAATATTTGGTTCTTATCTTTCTGACATGTGTATCCAATTCTCAACCCAAACTCATATTGGAAAGAGTATAACTAATTGTCATAAAGTAAAATCACATTGCCCTGGAAAAAACTGAGACACAGTTAGAAGGAGTGGCATTGAGAGGCCTTAAGTAACATGAGGAGGGAGAGGTTTGGGGTGCTGCCAGCATTGCCTTACTGCACTGCAGCTTTTGCTGTATAGGTCTTGAGCTCTTCGATATTGAAGCCTGACAGTTTGGATGGAGTATATTGTAGTTGTGCAGCTGGGATTCCTCTAAGCCAGTGGTTCTCAACCTTTGTAAGGCCACAAAGTACTTTCATTGTTAAAAAGGGGTCATGACCTGCAAAAGCTTTGGTAAACATGAGCTGTGTGGTCCACTATGTCTCACCTTGATCTGATTTACAAAAGAATGGTTTGAGTGAAATGGTTCCTGAGAAAGTGTCTCTTAGTTTCTGCAAAAGATCACTTCGGAATCAGCATATAGGACTTTTGACTATTTTCTGATACATGTTTGTTTTCCTCCTCTGTAATGGGGATTTTTAGCATGGCCAGCAGGACAGCACTGAACAATTCAAAGATAGCTAAGTTCTATGATGAGTAGACAGCATCAATAGATGAGTTTCATCAGCTCAATCTTGTGGAATTTTAGAGATAAAACACTTTTTGCCAGAGTTTTTACTTTCCAACTATTTTTTTTTTTTTTGAGACAGAGTATCACTCTGTCACCCTTGGTAGAGTGCCATAGCATCACAGCTCACAGCAACCTCCAGCTCCTGGGCTTAGGCTATTCTTTTGCCTCAGCCTCCCATACTTCCCAACTCTTTCCTTCTTCATAGGTCCCCTCTTTAGTACTCTCAACTCAGGAGCTCCATCTCAGATTATAGGCATCTCAATATCCAAGGTATAAGAAAGAAATTCATCTCTTTCATCTTCTTCCATAGGGTAGATGTCGTTTTTGGAGAACTCTAAATCTTAAGAAAATAATATAAAATTATGAATGTAAAATTAGGCATGAAAGTAAATGGTCATTTAAGAAAGAGGAAGAAATTCACAATAAATTACCAGAGACTTCAAGATCAAATCTCTTTTTCTGAAATCTTGAAATGCTTACCTTGATAGGCTTCCTGACTGTGACCTTGCTTTTCTGACTCATGAAACTCAGAATGGCATGTCCTGATACTAAGTTTTGTTAGATCTGTCAGTGGACCTATACCTTCTTCGGGGTTTATCTGAGAGAGTATCTGCCTGGTCTGAGGGATGGTAACGCACCTCAGGGAGATGACGCTCCTCCCTCAGAGTTCTGAGTTTCTTCCCAAAAAGCAAAAGCTTACTCTAATGAAGAACAAAATTGCTTCATTCCATAGAACTTATTTTGGGTATTCTGAGCTAAATTGTGTCCTGACAAAATTCATGTTTCAAAGCTCTAACCCTAAGCACCTCAAACCTCTGTTTTTGGAAACCAGGCCTTTTAAAAGGTCATTACCATAAACTGATGCTATTAGGGTGGGTCTTTATCCAGTCTGACTGTTGTCCTTACAGGAGGCAATTAGGACATGGACAGATGCAGGGGGAAGACCATGTGAGGACACAGAAGGAGATGTCCATCTGTAAGCCAAGCAAAGAGGTCTCAAAAGGAAATAAAACCACAGACATCTTGATCTCAGACTCGCAGCCTATAGAATTATAAGAAAATAAATCTCTGTTGTTCAAGACCCCCAGGCTGGGGTCCTTTGTTTTGACAGTCCTACCAAACCAAGACATGTGGATGGAGGCAGAGGGTGGGGTAATTGTACAATTGTGTGCTAAATTGGGCAGCTTCTAGGATGGCAAGCTCAGGGAAGCATGGCTTTATTCTGAGTGTCCAGAGCCTGTGGGTGTGGTGGGTATGGTGTCCCGAGGAGCCCTTTCTGAAGAACTGGGCAGCTTCCAGTGGCAGCTCCTTGTCCTCAGTCTCGCACTTTGCTGACTTGCATTCCAATCTGCTGCAAACTGATTATAACTGTCCCTCCTGCTGCCTTTCCAGATCTCCTTCCTGGTAGGGGTAACCACTGACTGCAGGCGGTGACTGTTTTCTAACTGTGCCACCTACTGATCCTTTCTCAGTAAATTCATGCTTAATCACCTGCTACTCGGTGAAATGGTGAAATGCTGAATTGTTCAAATAAACATTGCTGGGAGAGCTAAGATCAACAACTTAGGCCTGTGTGTTAGCAGTCACCTCCAAAAGAGAGTGGGGAGGCCCAGACTTCTGGTCTCAGCTCTGCTGTCACTGTCTTCAATAGTCCACTGCTTCCACATACCTTCTACCCTAATCCTTGGATAGGTTAGGTATTTCTTCTCTGGGTTCTTGTATGTTAATGTTGTGCTTAATTCTAACCTGCTAATTACCATATGATATGGTGAATGTTTATTTGAAAGTCTCCTTCATTAACTAAGTTGCTAGCTTCTTTAACTTATGGGGCCTATCTGATTGATTTCTGCATCACTGGGGTTCATCATAATGTCTGTCACAGAGTGGGTGCCAAAAATTGAGCCTTGAGATAGCTCTTCATTCAAAGAAAAATGATGTTTACATAGCATTTACACCATTAGCTTTCCTGGTTCTCAGGCACTAGGGCTTTGCCCTATGTAAGATTTTTTTCTGGAGGTCGCTTCTATTCAACAAACATACTGGTAGATCAGGATTCAAGGATAAGATGTGCCAGGTGCTGCATAGGGTTTCAAGGATAAAATGATGAATCTAAGTCAATCATTGATCACCCCAGGAGTTTCCAGTCTATCAGAAAGAGAAGACAAGTACACACATGATAGTAACACAGTGATTACCTGGGGACCTCTGAATCCGAAGGAGAGAAGGTGAGAGTGAGATTTATAAGGGGAAGCAAGAGAAAGGCTTCCTGGAGAAAGCAATATTGGGGTGTTTGAATGGGTGATATATAGAATTGCTAGGGTTTGCATAACAAGGCACCACAAATTGAGTACTCTAAAAAAACAGAAAGTTATTGTCTCGTTGTTCTGGAGCTATAAGCCTGAGATCAAGGAGTCAGCAGAGTTAGTTCCTTCTGGGGGCTGTGATTATCTGTTATTCCTCTTGCCTGGTTTCTGGTGGTTTGCTGGCAATCTTCAGCATTTCGTGATTTTTATAGTAGCATCACCCCAATCTCTGTTTTCATTTTCACATAGTGTTGTTTTCTGTGTTCATCTCTCTGTGACTGAACTTCCCTTTTTTAAGGGTACCAGTCCTTGCACAAGGAGGTCATCTTACTCCAGGATGGCTAATAGCATCTACAACTACTTTATTTCCAAATCAAATCACATTCCAGGGTAGTGGGGATTAAAACTTCAATATAAGGTTTTTGTAATTATTGTGTTTCCCCTTTATGATGCCACATTTTATATGTCAACTTGACTGGGCTAAGGAATGCCTAGATAGGTTGTAAAATACTATTTCTGGTGTCTGTAAGGATGTTTCTGGATGAGATCAGCATTTGACTTGGTTAGACTGAATAAAGAAGATCCATTTTCACCATGTGTATGTGGGGCGCCTAATCCAATCTGTTGAGGACCTGAGTGGAACGAAAGGGGGAAGAAGGGAGAAATAACTCTGTGTTTGAGCTGGAACATCCATCTCTCTTATCTTTGGACATTAAAGCTTCCAGTCTTGAGTCTTCTCCAGTTGGACTGGAATTTATACCATTGCCCTTTCTGGTTCTCAGGTATTTGGGTTTGGACTGGAGCCTACACCACTGGTTTTGTGAGCCTTCATCTGCTAGTCTTGCAGCTGGCAGATTGGGTGACTTCTCAGCTTCTGTAATCACATGAGCCAATCTCTCAACTTAAGTCTCCTTTCCTGTATCTACATATATCCTACTGGTCCTGTTTCTCTGGAGAACACTGGCTAATACAGGTACACACTATCTGTTCCTTTACATACTATTTCCTCCTTTCCTGAAGGAAGCTCTGAGCTTCTTAGAGGCAGGGTCTGTACTTTCTCATCTTTTTAGAGAGAGCAGCTGAAAAGATAGATACTAAGAAAACATTCATTAGATACCTCCAGAGATCTCTGAATGAAATGTGAGATTTTGTAGACACTGGAAGGGAACTTAGTGTAGCGGATATAGCATGCTTTGGAATTGGACAGCCCTGGGTTGTGCCCATCGTTGCCTGCAAGTCAATGGAGGTGGTTACTTCTGAACTTTTTTAAACCTTCGTTTCCTCTTTTGGGGAGTGAGGCTAATATTGGACTGTAGTAGGATGGCTTTATTAATCATGTTGACAGAGGTCCAAAGCACAAGTGTGAGAGGTGTCTTGTAACCTGTGGCAGGCCAGAGCTATAGTCATGCCCAAGATTGAAGTGAGGGAAATATCCATTAATACATTTAGAACTGTTTAGATAAAATCTAAGGTCTCCCTTAGCAAACCAAACAATGGGTCTTGTTAATGTGTACGTTTATAAATACTACTACTTGATTCTATTGTGCAACCGAATTTGGGAACCATTGTTCTTGACTATCCTTACTGGTCTCAAAATCTTTCATAAGATAATGGGCTGTATGAATTTTTGGTAGAGACGAGTTCGTACCTGTCTAAAAAACCCAAAACCTGGTAATCACAGTTTGCCTCCCAAGGTTTACATTTTATGAAATAAGATTTGGAACTACTGTAAAAAATATTTCAGACTTCAATAAATTTATATTTGATCATTTTCTAATCTAACTATACTAAACATAATAAAATAGGTAGAGAAACAAATAAACACAAAACAAAAAAGCAAAACCAAATTTTTATTAAAAAGATATTGTACATGATGATTATAGTTAATAATATACTGTATTTTTGTAAATTGCTAAGAGAGTAGATTTTCAGTGTTCTCACAAAAAAATAGGTATGTCAGAGACTTAATCTGTTAATTAACTCAATTTAGTCATATGTAACAATATGTTTTACATAATAAATAAATACAATTTTTACAAAAATCCATAAGATTATCACTAATTTGAATTAAAATTTTCTGTAACTATTTTCAGTTTAATAATTTTCCCGGCTAAAACATGGACTTCTTACTTTATTACCCTTTATTTCTTAGTGTCTAGTAGATAGAACTAGTTATATGACTTGTTGATTCCTTAACTTCAGCAAGATTTCTTGCCTTGTTTCTACCCTGGCTGATTATCTCCAAAGTAAGTGCAGCACTTCACTAAAGAATAACAATTTCTTTTCTGTTAGTTATGTCTCTTCTGACAGCTCTTTCCCCAAACTAAAAACTTTGCTTCGGTTTGGCTTCCTCCTTCATCTCCATCAGCCAAATAAACATTTGCCTTAAAAGATCTTTTCACTACCCCGATAAACAATATCCAAATAGGCACCCTGGCAATTATTCCCTCATGTGTCTTCCAGGCTATGTCTCTTTTCCCTTTAACCTCCCTTTTCATTGCCACCCATTCTTGACTCTGCCATCATCTGGGTGACTCATTTATCAGGGACTAAATTGCATCCCCCCAAGATTCGTAAGTAAAAACCTCAATCCCTTATATGATCTTATGTGAAGAGAGGGCCTTTAAAGAGGCATCTGAGGTTAGATGTGGTTATAAAAATGGGGCTCTAATTCAATGAGATTTTTGTCCTTATGACAATAGGAAGAGACCTCAAATCTCTCTCTTTCTTTTTCTCTGTACCTGTGCACAGAGGAAAGCCCATGTGAGGACAAAGCAAGAAGGTATCACTTGAAAGCCCAGGAGTGAGGCCTCAGAAACCCACTTATAGAGGAATTGACACCAGGCTTGCAAGGACAGTTACTGATTCTTATCACATTAAAAGGAAACACTGAGAACAGGACAGTCTCTTGGCAAGCCTAGAAATGTTTTGTGACTTAGGGGCAAACCCCCAAGTTCCAAAATGAGATAAGATCGGTCACTCATTAGCAAGCAGGTGTTAAACGTTGATGTTCGGTGCTTCTTCCTGGGGGCTGTGGGGAAAGAACACATGAGGAAAGAGCATGTGGGGAAAAGCACGTGGCAATCCTTAACACACACAGCCCTTGTACGGCATTAAAAGTATGATGTACCTGTTGTGTATCACCTTAATAAATAGCCATGTGGCAGGGGCTCAGGGGTCTCCTGCACCCCTGATTAGCCCACCTCTTGCAAGCTAGCACTTCAATCTGTGTCCAGCCTGGTTCTTTCATGTGGTGCTAGGAGGCGTAGCATCCCTGGCAGCAATACCCACCCAGCTGGCACCTTGACTTTGTACCTCCTCTTTCCAGAATGGTAAGAAAATAACATTTCTATGGTTTAAATAACCCAGATTGTGGTATTTTGTTATGACAGCCTGAGCTGAGAAACTCAGTCTGTCACTGCATGCTTGAAGGATCAGCTTCCCTCTTTGCAGATCATCCTGCACAGGTGTGCGCAGTCAACATAGATATTATGTTCGCTTTCTGTTGTCATAGAGAATTTATCACAAACTCAGTGGCTTAAAGAACACCCATTGATTATCTCACAGTTTTGTGGTCAAGAATGTGGGCACAGCTGAACTAGAGTCCTCTATTTAGAGTCTCACAACAGTACAATTGAGGTATTGACTGGACCTACAGTCACATCTGAGGTAAGCAGTCTTTTCCAAAACTTACGTGACTGTTGGAAGAATTTTATTCCTTGCAGTTGCAGAACTCACAGGCTCTTTAAAGCTCACAAAAAGAATTATCAGAAGCTACCAGACTCTTTTAAAGAGCTACACTAATTAGGTGAGGGCCATCAAGTATAACATTAAGGTACTTAATTACATATGCAAAATCTGTTCACATTTGGAATCCATCATATGCAAAAGTCCTCACCAAACTCATGGGAAGGACATTATATAGGATGTGACACTAGGGATCTGGTGAGATTTTGGAAGACCATCCTAGATTTCTGTCTACCATAGAAATGATTCTTTGACTATTATTTAGTGCTAACGCATGCACTAAGGTTTGATATAGGGAGTCCATGCTGGACGCAGAATGAAAAATGACAATATGGCATTGCATGTCAATAGCATGGGAGTGGTACAGATAATCAAGATGGGAACAGCTCTAAGAAGCTCTCTGTGAAGAGACTAAAGCTTCTTGAACAGAATCAACTGGACGTATCAATAGGAGCTAGATTTAATCTGCCAAAAGAATACCTGTGCTGTCAGTGTGTAACAACATATATTTTCCTTTATACTGTCTACTTTTTATTTATAATATTTTCCCTTTAGTTGAATTAAATGTTACTAAATATTCATATGCTGTAATATTTTTGATTGCTCGCTTACAATGCACCAGCCTTGATAATGCAGGCTTTTAAACTTGTTACCTGATTTGGATTTGCAAAGTTCTATTGGAGAGTAAGTAGCAAGGCAAGGGATAAGTATATCTAGTTAGCCTTTACCTATTTAGCCATTAATTCACCAAGCAAGCTGGTCATTTTCTTTCCAGTTAAAATGATTTATTTGTAAGTTGAACGTTTAGATGGAATGATTTATAAGGATCTTTCTCTGACTGACTTCCTTACCCTGATTTTTTGACATTCCAGGATAAGCTAGATCTCCTCTTAAGATACATTTCTGTAGTATGTGCACCTTTATTTTAGATCCGTCATCTAACTTATAATTACTTGCTAAACATTTATCCCCATAGATTGTGAAGTATACATGGTCATGGTCATGGTCATGGTTGACACCTTGTCCACCAATAGATCTCTGCACTTGACCTAGTGCTTGATAAATAGTAGGGGAATATTGACCAAATGAACAATAATTTATAATCCTGTCAAATAAATATGTCTTTATTACTATATATTGGACAAGAAAGAGGGGGAAGTGTGGGTTTCCTGATCTGAGGAATTACTTCAGATAAGACAGATTTTATACCTTAAGTGGATCCTTTTTGTGCATTTATAGCTTAATATTCTGTGATACCAACAGTTCTCAACCCCCCCAAAAGGCTATAATCTAATCAGATGATTCATTTATAATTCTGTTTAATTTGTTTTTTTTTAAATACATGTATTTTATTATTCTTCATTACATTATTTGCTCACCCCCAGCCCCCAGTGGTAAAACAGAATTTATTTACAGAAAAGAAAACAGAAACAGAAAATACTAAAGCTCCTGTTAGAGGGAGAGAATTCAAGTGGGGAGAGAGAAGCTCTCTCCGTTTCTCTCCCGGTCTTTCCCCATCTCCTCCTTTAGGCCTTTAGTCTCAGGGTATATATAGGTGTATGGGTTCCTTGGCCAGGAAATGAGTCCCTTCCGCCAGGGGCAAGGTGAATATATGTAGCAATGAATGGATACAGTCCATTCCTGGAATTGAGGCCTAGGAAATTCACAAGAAATTGACCTAAGCATAGGAAATGGGGGTTTCACATTTAGTCCTAAGTGTAAAGTGAAGGAGACACCAAGGCACAGGTGTCTCTTCAGCAGTTGTACAGGCTTTTTGTCTATTGGAGCCTCTGGTGGGGGTTGGAGGTCCCCCTCCTTGCCTGTCATCCAGCCCACTGGCTCTTCAGCTGGCTGCCGCAGCACCAACACTGCCAAGGAGGAGGCCATTTTAAGAAGATTCTCCAGGTTATGGTCTGGGACTATAGCCAATTTCTGGAGTTTTCTTTGAATGTCTGGGGCCACTTGAGGGATAAATTTGTCTTTTAAAATAATCTGACCCTCTATGGAGTCAGGTGCCAATTGGGTGTGTTTTCTCATTGCCTCCCTAAGCCTCTTTCTCTCTCTTGCTCCGCTGAACTGGCGAGGGCGCTAAATTTCCTGCATCAATTCTCCCTCTCCGAGTAGAAACTCTAACTGCTGTTAGGGAAAAGGGGCGAAGACTCGATCTAACTGCTTCTTGCTGAATCAAGCGATAATAGAAGGGGGCAGTTAGGGTTTCTCCGGAGGGAGAGTGATACAGGAGTTCATGGACTAGAACCATCTTTATTGCGTGTGGCTTGATGATACTTCTGGAAAACATAAATCTGATTAGTGTAATCAGTAATAGGCAAAGGTAGAACAGCGTCAGGTCAGAAGCACTTATTCAGTGATGCTAAAACAAAACCATATTAGGATTTTTCTTGCTGTTTCCTAAATAATAACTTCAAACTTTCTTTTGGCTCACAAGTATAGGTGGTCTGTGGTTGGCTGTCTTCATTGCCTGCC
>CAUYON010045578.1:0-11012 GCA_963573935.1 Arctocebus calabarensis
CATATTCTTCTTAGTAAAGTATCTCAAGAATGGAAGAAAAAGTGTCCAATGTACTCAATTCTTTTATGAAACCAATTTATGATTATTCACACTTTCTTATGAAAGATAGATCACAACTATAGCCCAGGATGAAGGAGAGAAATAGAGTGGGAGGGGAGGGGAGGGGAAGGTGTGATAGAGGGAGGGTATATAGTGGGACCACACCTATAGAGCATATTGCAAGAGTACAAGTCAAATTTAACAAGTATAGGACATAAATGTCTTAATACAATAATCAAGTTAATGAGACGAATGCTGTATTAATTAGTTTGATGTAAGCACTCCAAATTGTATAAAAAAATTAACACATAGTACCCCACATATGCATAAATGTATTCATGATCTATGTGTATATGACCTAATAAAATAAATAAATAAATAATTCAAGGTGCTTCATCTGTACACCTGAAAGAAGACGCTAAACAGTCAACATGCCATATGGTTCACCAAAGTCATTTTCCCTCTGTGATTCAGCAGTAACGGTCAAGTACATTGCATCTGTTTGGCAAACTAGATCATACATAAAACACAGAAAAAGAAAATCCCGATATTAACTTCAAATATTCAAGAAAACAACAATTTGGATATTTTCACATACATACATGACTTCATGAGCAAATAGTCCAACATTTTTCTGTTGTAAAATGTAAAATTTTTCTATAAGTCTATTTATCAGATCCTTGCCCTAAGAGAGAGGTGAGCACTGGCTGAGACACACAACTGACAAAAGACTGTTAATGCCACTGCTTCCTTCTGAGCCAAGTCACAAAGACTAAGGTTTGATATATGACATGATTCTTAAGATTTGATCATGTCTACTTACTACACCTGCCAAAAAGTAAAATCTTAAAATGGAGGAAAAATATAGTATAACAGGTTTTCCCAAGGAAAGCATAACTAAATTGGTCACAGAAATACAGTCCAATGGAATATCTCTTTTATCCTTTTCTGAAATTATACAAGTTCCAAATAGAAAAACACAACATACTTAAGATAACTTAAGAAATGTTTAATAAAGAGACTATTTTTTAAAGTACAGGTGAATGTAGGGGAATCAAAACAAAATACAATAACTCAGGCTGTTAAAGGCAGAACAATGTTCACAACTATGCCCAGAGGGATGGAGGCAACATGATTATTGAAATCACAGAGCAAATGAGGCTGTTTTGAGAGTTGTGTAATAAGATCAGAGCATGCACTACATGCATGTCATTTGGAAATAAAGCCTCTCACTTTACTCTGATCTCATGTAGTTACTCCCCTTTGGCAGAATTCACAGGGAAGCTAGGGGACAATGCAGCCTCAACATACTGCCTGCACACATCTGTGAGCTAAAGTAGCCAGGGGCAGAAGAACAGGCTTGTCACAGAACATCACCTACAATGACAGGTCAGACTTCATTAGAAACTCATCACCTGCTCCGTCAAATGGAACGAGGAAAATTGTATTGAATTTTACCATTCTGCGATCTCCTAAGGCACAGAAGCACAATTGTCTTTTCTCCTTCTTCTTTTTTCAAATATCTTTCACCATGTTCCCTCAGAATTTATCATATGATATGATGACCTCCAGTGTTCGTCACATTTCACAAAAATCAAAATTACTGATTTCCCAATTCTTTCTTTTTTTTTTTTTTCTATTAGTTAGCCTGTATTTAAATAATCAGGTATAAAGTTAGAGAAGTACTTTCCAGAATAGCTTAAACTAAACTTCATTGCCAAATTTAACTGCATAAAGTTAGAGCTGCAAGTTAATAAAGACGTGGTAAACTAAAAACTATGTACTTTAATAGTTGTTTTTTATCCTTTCAGCTATAAATCACCTCATGAATGTTTAAAGCAAGTTAAGTTTTTACGATGTGTATATATTTTGTGAAACTTCTTTATGTAATAAAATCATGGCTTACTTATATTCAAGAAATGCTTGTGATTATAGGTACACACCTTGACATGATATTCATATTCAAATGTGAAATTAATTCCATCTAAGGATAAGTAACATGTTACCTTTCAAATTACTGAATTAATTTATCTTGATGTCTGAAGTCTCCCTTTCTGCTTCACTGAACACCCCTATTTCATATGTCAAAATGTCTTCCCGACTACTAAGGTGTTTATTCTATTAAAATTCTATGATGTCTTCCTAAACTGACACTGTCCAGGTCAATTGATTGCTTTAAAAAAGAGAGAGAGAGAGAGAGAGAGAGAGAGAGAGAGAGAGAGAGAGACTTAGCAGTTTGCACTCTCCCATTGTTCTACCTCCCTGCAACAGGAATGGTGATCTCACTCTGTTTACACAATAATGGCTGTAAGTGGGAACCAAGTACATACTGTTTACCACAAAAGAACCTGTGTATTGTTTTGGGCATTGCTTTGAATATTGACAGAGATTCCAAGCAGATTAAATGGACTGAGATTTATGTGGACAATATGTAGAAGTGATCTTAACTCCTAGATCACACCAAATCATCCTGGCTTACTCATGGCAATTTACATTTACATTGAACCCCAGTTTAATTATTATTAGTGCTACAGTCTCCTCTTACTATCA
This sequence comes from Arctocebus calabarensis, assembly GCA_963573935.1. Lineage (NCBI taxonomy): Eukaryota > Metazoa > Chordata > Mammalia > Primates > Lorisidae > Arctocebus > Arctocebus calabarensis. The sequence continues at coordinate 2,590 of CAUYON010045578.1, forward strand.
GGAATCCTGCTTTGGATAACAAAATACATAATAACCTTATTCATAGAATATTACTTCTTTATTACTTCTTTTTGACATTAACAGATACTAAATAAAAAAAATGGTGCTCATAACTATTCAAGGAATGCTGGTTTAAAGAAATTACAATAATTTATATTTTGTTTTGTATAGGTATTCTGAGAATGTACTATGATGCCGTATCTTATAATTTTTTCCTAAAGGTTAATTTGGTATAATCTTATTTCATAGAGGAATTTTGCTTCCATGGAGAATTTCTGAACTGATACATAAAACTTTGGGAAATAAGGAGCTAATGACAGTTGTGAAAGCCACTATTTCCTTTCTTTCCAGACACGCCCTTGACCCTTCAGCTTTCTGTTTTCTCTGCTGTGTTCTGGCTGTCACTTCACTTCAGTTCTGCCAGTCTCTATTGCATGTAGCAAGAGTGACCACATAATTTGTCATCTAAACAGGGACTTTCGAGAGTAAAAGAGAGCTCAATGAATAATGACACCAGGACAGTGGGCTACACTCAGGGCTGCCCCAGGTAAACCTGTATTCGTGGTCAGGCTCTCTATGGAGAATATCTAAAAGCTTGGTGTCCTCACTGACAAAAAGGGGAAAAGTACCTTAAATGAATTAATTTGTGTCCTGTAATTGGCTTCCTCCAAACTGATTTATCTCCATTTAAATTATCTTCAACATGTTACCATTAGCTATTGTTATAATATAGTTAGGAAGTGTAGAATATTTGAGATATTCATAAGCATATCTCAATTTAAAAGATATGCTTATGAATTTGTTGCCTCATGTAAAAGATTCTTATCTAGAACAACCCTTACACATTGTTCAAGGAAAGGTAAAATTTAACACCAAGTCTCATTAATATTCCAGAAGGCAAATAAAAAATCAAATCAGTAACATGGGTAAGGATATATCTTTACTTAAATTTATTTTTTTATTGTGTAAATCAAATAGAAAATAATATACAAATGGAAAAGGAAAAGAGTATGATAGGAATATGATAGCCATTTTCAGAGTTCATTGTACAAGCTAATCACAGCATAAATAACATAGCGGATTAAATAAGAGTATGTAAGATTTAAAATAATAAAAGTTATACTCAGTTAAATGCCATCAATCCAGCTAAAATTGTTAATAAGAAATTCTTGCTAGGGAATGCCATTTACCTAACATACTGATAGTATATTCAGAAGTATTCTAGACTGATAAGAATATGTTCCATTTATTAGGAATTTATTTATCAAATACCTTACCTTTGTTTAAGAAGAATAGTGATACATTTTGCAAATAAAATACAAAGTAAGTAAACACATTAACTCCTCTATTTTTCTTCCCAAATTTTAAAAACCCTGTTCTGAGTTCTTGAACACAGTCCTGCCTAATCTGAATAACCACGGTAAATCATTGTTGAATACAGATTTAATTCAAACTTCATTGGTTAATAATGTTTCAATGGCCTATTCATCAGATGAATATCGCTGACACAAGAAAACAAACATAAGTCAATCAAACAAAGAAGGTCCAAATGCAGTATGAAAAACTCAAAAATGCTTTAGTTGCCCTCTTTAAAGGGCATTTAGGGTAAAATAGATTGCTTTTGAAAGGTGGATTTTTTTTCTCTCTAAAAAGTGCTTATGGAATAAAACACAATTAACAATGAATCAAATTTTCAGGTTTTTAACTCAAACTGTCAATTTGTTCAAACACTTTATACTTACTAAGGCAGTATAAAAATGGAACTGCACTGATTATGGCTTTACAGAATGTCAACTTGTAGTATTGGCAGCCTATTGGAAATGACTACTGGGCCAGCGCTCATGAAGGAATACCTATGTGATCCTTTCTAAGGATAATACAGATCCTTTCTAAAACTAATACAAAAATTAAAAAAAAAAATGAATTGGTAACATAGAATTTTACAATTCTCAATTCAGCTAAATATAAAAATAATTTTCTTCTTTTCAGTTGTTAAGAAACAATGATTTAAATATGTTCTTTATTTTTAATACAGTGATAATGGTGATTTGCAGATAGTGCTAATGAAATAAATTCATGGGTACAGTCTTAAACCAATAACATAAGGCAGAAATATAATTTGTAGCAAGCTGCCTATAAATAAGAGATTGAAGTTAAACATATATATTTAATTATATAACAATTAATATATGTATAACTCATATTTTATTTCATTTAATTAATATACATTGTTAAATTATTTAACAGTAAATTAATTGCATAAATTAATTAATAATATGTGTTATACATACACACGTGTGTGTGATATATTTTACCCATTAGCATTTGTCTGTGTATCTATTTTCTACCTGCCTACAGATGTGAATGCAGAAATCCACAAATCCTAATTTTGGGAAGAGAGTTGTATGGGGAGCCACAGAGAGAATGAGAGCTTTCAATTTGTTTGGGGGATGCTAAAATCTCTAAACTGATCTTCTGAGTTCTAAATCTGTAACATTATCAATTAAGAGATATTTGGAGTCTGCAAATCTAGTATCCTTCACTCACATACAATGTTAGAGAAGAAACAGAGTCATGTTTTCATTGACTTAATAGTATTGCTGGCAATTTTTTTTTTAATTATCTTTTTTCTCTTCACATGTACTTTAACAGTGTCATACACCAAAAAGAGTGATATCGCATTAAGTATAATTTGGAGCAGAGAATAATTTTAAATAATGCAATGGACATGTAAGCTAATGAGCTTGTGTTCTCCAGTTCTTTGGGGTTGATATTGGCTGGGTTATGTGGAAGGATGGACAGCCGCTCTGGATGTTTTCTTATTAGTGTTTTGCATTCTAGCAAAGAGGTTGCTTCATCTGAGAAGTCAGGAACTCTCCAATGTGTGTGTGGTGAGTCTTTGGAAACTATGAGATGAGAAAACTGCAAACATTTTAAAGTCATTGAAAGGTCTCTGAAATGTTTGTTTTATAACAAATACAAAAAAAAAAAACACTTGCAGGGGAAAAGGTAAGAAAAAAATATAAAACTGAATATGTTATTTTGAAGACACGTTTTCTTTACAGGCAACACATTATTGAAAATTTAAAAATTACTGAATGCACTGAAAACTAAATAATATCTTTACATAATTTCCATCCACAAAACTCAGCCACTGAGAGTTTTGTACTTTCTTAATTTATTATTTTTCCCTTTAATGTAACTTTTACTACTTATTATTCCATGTACCCAATCCACTTATTTAGTTTGTGTCCTGTTTAATTAGACAATTAAGTTATGCCCAATTTTGATCATTATAAAGAAGTTTAAATTTCAAAAATTTTCATTTTGACAAATGATTAGTTCTTAAAAATGTATTTCTGGATATGATAAAATACAATTACATTTTAAGAGTTTTGATTAATATTGCCTTTTAACAAATTCTGCCTTTTTATATGGATAATATAAAAGTGTCCATCTCTTGCACTTTTCCAAACACTGAACATTTAACATAAAAATTCTAATCAGATAAACCAAAATGAAACCCCATTATTTAAATTGTATCAGTGATTTTTCATGATGATGAATATCTGTGTTTGGTACAATTATTATTCTCTTCTTGAAATGACCTGCTCATCCTGACTCCTCATTTCACTTAGAAAATATTTTTCCTTGTATGTATTTATAGGATTTGTTCTTTTAGTAATAAAAGTAATTCCACTTTTGCATATATGTTGTAATTATAGTTGTATTATATGTTGTAATTTACTTGAACTTGCTTGATTTGTCTTTTATATCTTACCACGTAGTCACTTTCTTATTTCTGTAGTCAAATCCATTATTTATATTTAGATCCTATTTATTAGTTTCTATGTGATTTTCTGTAAAATACATTATTATGTTTTTGTTTATAAATATATCACACATTTTATATTACAGTAAAACAAATACTTTTACATAACTTCAGAAATAAAATATTACCAATTATTTTGAAACTCAAAGTGCATTCTTTCCCAGTTACATCTTCATCATTCTCCTATAGATAAAGTATCCTAAATTTCGTCTTAATCATTATTTCATTTTCAGTGCAGTTTTTCTACACATGATCTTTTTCTTAAATATTATGCTGCCTATAAGATATACATGGTAGAACCGGGCCAGGATACATAACATACAGAGCCTGGGGAAAATGAAGATGGTGGCCCCTGTTCAAAAATGAGTAAGAATTTTATGACATTGACAAGGTGAACTTTACAATAATAATGGGACCCTATGCCTCTGCACAGGGCACACACCCATGCAGCCAACCCCAAGGGAAGGTAAACTGTATATATGGTACTTGAGACTTGACTATTTTGTGGTTAGCGTGTGTGTCTGTGTGTATGCACATATATACAAATATGCAACTGTAAATATATCTATATGTGCATATATAATATAAAATATTTATTTATGGTTCATAAACTTTATTTTTTAGAGAATTTTAAAGTTCACTTCCATTGTATTCTTCATCTAGTTTCTATGAACTTCTACTAAACTTGTCAATGGACTTAAGTAATCATTTTCACCAATGTATATAATAGCATGAATACATTAAAGGTTTTTTTAAATCCATTCAACTTCTCTTAAAAATTTAGATTATTTCATAGGTTTTGGACCTGCCTATACAGGTCTTTCTATATATGTATAAAAATTTCTGTAATATAATTGGAAGAGGGAAGTTCCTAATATTAAAGGGGCCTGTAGGAAGAGTGAAATGAAAGCCATATGTTTTCAATTTACAGATCAAGTTAATTAATTATTAAATAACTATTTGCCTACCTTGGAAATATCCCTGTTAATGTTAATATTACAAAACATGCCTGTGGCTCAGTGAGTAGGGCGCCAGCCCCATTTACCGAGGGTGGTGGGTTCAAACCTGGCCTTGGCCAAACTGCATCAAAAAAAAAAAAATAGCCGGGTGTTGTGGTGGGCACCTGTAGTCCCAGCTACTCGGGAGGCTGAGGCAAGAGAATCGCCTAAGCCCAGGAATCAGAGGTTGCTGTGAGCTGTGACTCCATGGCACTCTTCCGAGGGTGATAAAGTGAGACTCTGTCTCTACAAAAAAAAAAAAAAACCTTAATTTCCAAGTTGACTCTTGCAAATACCACACTAAATTATCAATACTTCTGGAACCACTTGTGGAATCTGGACAGTTGCTGCTCAGATTCTCCCCACACTCAGAAATGACTTGTCTCTCATGGTAGCTGTCAGGACAATCCATAAGCCATGTAGTTTACTTTCATTTTGAAGCATAAGGCAAGAAATAAGGAGACACTTTTATTTTAATGCTTCGGATGTTTGAATTTATAGATTATGATGTATTATTCTTTGATATCTAATTTGTCTTAGTTTGTGGTTTCCTGATTAATGTGATTGAACATAGTTATATATGTTCCTTGATCACATATATCTCCTGTTCTTGTTCTTTGCCCATCTTCTCACTTTAATTGATTCCTAGGAATGCTTTTTATACTATAAATAAAAATCTCAATTTTATGTATTGCAAAATTTTTTTCTATGTATCAAATAAAAATTATCAGCACTGTTTCTGTGCCAATAAATGTTCTAGGTGTTGGGATTAGTGAAACAAAAACAAAAACAAAACAAAAATCTTGTCCCTTGGGGCTTGATTCAGATGACAGAGACTGATCACAAACACATCAATAAATAAAATGTGCAGCATGTCATTGTTGCTAAATGTTCTATAGAGAAATATTAAGTAGTAAAGGAACATAGAGTCCAGCAGTAGGAGGCAGTGGGATGGATGTTCCATAAGAAGTAGAAATATTTAGAGAGAAGAATTGAAAAGGCAAAGGAACAAGCCATGAAAGAAGGTATCAGGCGAGTAACATTCCAGAAACAGTAAGTGCAAGGAGACATTGATACAAAAGCAGTCCTGCGGTATTACAGAAGTTGCAAGGAGTCTAGTGTGGCTGGCAGGGAGTGCGTGAGATGGCAGAATAATTTTTGCTAAAAATTTCAAGGACTAATTTTCTGCTAATATAAATCATTATACAAACAACTGCATGCCTATATATAAGATGCAGAAATTTATGTTTCTTTCTTCATCATTTCATGCATAGATGACTTGTTCTTACTGTAGCAACCTCAGCATACAATTGCTTTTCTTCCCTTATTAAGTCTAGAACTTTTACCTTTTCACTTTAAGGAAGCTAATTAATTATGGCTTTTTTTTGGCGTATCTGAATTGCCAGCATCACTACTCTTGCGCGTTGGAGATGTTATTAAGTAAAATAAGCATTATGTGAACACAAGCATTGTGACACTGTGACAGTGAGTTAAGAATGGAGGTGGCTACATTCAAAACTTATTCATGGTTTATTCTGAAATTTTATATTTAATATTTTCAGACCAAGGTAGAATATGGTCTGAAACTACAGAAAGCAAAACTGTGCAAATGAGGGTGCTTACATATTTTATTTGTGCCTCTTCCTAAGATTTGTATATAATTTCTACCTTATGCTTTCTGTTATTGGCATCATATTTTATTTTATCAAAATGTTGCACCATTAGAACTTTTAAAAGAGATCCACTTATGAATAATTATATCAATTATTTCATATGTATCTCATTTCTAATATATGGTTAGGCAGTGATTTAGTTTAAATTCTTTATTAGAATACTTCAGTTTTCTAGAAATTTTTAAAATATTTTTAAATTTATCTATCCATATATATCTATACATTATTTTCTATGTGACTGAAAATCAGGATATTCAATAGTAATCATAAATTTTTTTTTAAATCTTTCAAAAATCTTTATGATAAATTTTTCACTTCAGCTACTCTCTCAAGTCAACATGCTGATTTTTGCTACATTGAAAATAGTGTAATAGATCTTCTTAATATTACAGACCTTTAAGTCTACAGTTATATAATGCTTTGCAACTTAATTTATAATATTTAAATTATCTTAAATCTATTTAAGTTGCTTCAATAATCTGTACTGTTGTGCCATTATAAGTTTTTTTTTTTTAATTTTTGTTATGCATATAGGTTATGTAGAGGTAAAGTCAGGGCTTTTAGGGTACCCATTACCCAAATAATGTACACTGTACCCATTAAGTCTTCTATTCAATTTTAAATATCTCTCAGGATGTCTAAGAGTTGCACTTTTGATACTTTTTCACATCTGCTCAATTAAATATGAATATGTAACTAATACTTATTTTATTACAAATCTTTATATTACTACATTGATAATTTTTGCTTAATTTTGCTATGACAATATGCTTATTGAATTTTTAGTGTGTCCTTTAGTTTTGGGAAAAAAATAATCAGGCCAAAGAGATTGATTTGGTATATTTATTATCATATTGTTGATGTTTCTATTATTTTTATATGCACATATATAAATTGAGAATTCTTTTCATTTGAGGAAGAATTCCTTCTATAACCCTATAGATTCAATGTCAAAGGACATTTTTGCAAAATATTAGGAAATTATTTCATGTAGTTATTATGCAGTTTTGAACACAAAAGAATATTTTGAAAATTCTAATACATCAAATACAAAACTAATGATATGGTATAAGAAGAGTTATGTATATTTAAACCAACCAGAGCATTCTGGTAATGATGGCAGAAGCAATGGTAATGTAAATTGGTTTTGAAACATTTAGACTTATATAAATGTTGTGAAAATAGTCCAAAGAGATTCTGTATAAATTTTACTTAGAGATAGATAGATAGATATTGTTAGAATAAAGCTGAATATAAGACCTCTTGAAATAGCTCTCTGTATGGGGAATAAGACATGTACACCAGAATCGTCCATAACTTTTTTTTTTTTTTTTGAGACAGAGCCTCAAGATATCACACTGGATAGAGTGCTGTCACATCACAGCTTACAGCAAGCTCCAATTCTTGGGTTCAAGTGATTCTCCTGCCTCTACCTCCCAAGTAGCTGGGACTACAGGCACCTGCCACAACGCCCACCCGGCCATTTTTTGGTTGCAGCCATCGTTGTTTGGCAGGCCCAGGTTGGATTCGAACTTACCAGCTCAGGTGTACGTGGCTGGCATCTTAGCCTGTTGAGCTACAGACGCCGAGCCAACCCATGAGGTTTTTTTTAAAACTACATCTCTTCTGCTTGCTCCATTCTGTTGCTGAGGGATTCTACTTTGTTTCTCAGCTAATTTATAGCTTTAATATGAAAGCTAAAACCCAATTATAGCACAAAAATACAGGGAAAAGGGAAAGGGAGGGGAGGGGAGGAGGAGAATGGGTGGAGGGAGGGCAATTGGTGGGATCACACCTACAGTGCATCTTAGCAGGGTACTGGTGAAACTTGTTAAATGTAGAGTATCAATGTCTTTATATAGTGATCAAGAAAATGCCATGAAGGCTATCTCTAACAGTACAATCAAAATATTTCTGATT
>CAUYON010045582.1:0-30321 GCA_963573935.1 Arctocebus calabarensis
TGAGACAGAGCCTCAAGCTGTCACCCTGGAGAGAGTGCCATGGCATCACAGCTCACAGCAACCTCCAATTCCTGGGCTCAAGCGAGTCTCTTGCCTCTGCCTCCCAAGTAGCTGGGACTACAGGCGCCCGCCACAATGCCCAGCTATTTTTTGGTTGCAGCCACCATTGTTGTTTGGCGGGTCCAGGCTGGATTTGAACCCGCCAGCTCAGGTGTACGTGGCTGGCGCCTTAACCTGTTGAGCCACAGGCGCCGAGCCTTGACTGGCAATATTCTTTCTAGTTCGCCCAGTCCTCACTTGGACTGCCCATTTGTGTAAGCTATCTGATAATTAAAAGCATCTGAATTGGGGGGCACAGAGGCTCATACCTATAATCCTAGCATTCCAGGAGGCCAAGGCAAGAGGACTCCTTGAGTCCTGGAGTTGCAAACTAGCCTAAGGAAGAGTGAGACCCCCATCTCTACAAAAAATGTTAAAAATGGCCAAGCATGGTTCAGCGCCTGTGGCTCAAGCTGCTAAGGCACCAGCCACATATACCTGGGCCCACCAAACAACAATGATGGCTGCAACCAAACAGCAAAAAAAAAAAAAAAAAAAAAATAGCTGGGCATTGTGGCGGCGCCTGTAGTCCCAGCTACTTGGGAGGCAGAGGCAGGAGAATCGCTTGAGCCCAGGAGTTGGATGTTGCTGTGAGCTGTAATGCCACAGCACTCTACCCAGGGTGACAGCTTGAGGCTCTGTCTTAAAAAAAAATAAGAACTAAAAAAATTAAAAATGGTCGAGCATGATAACACACGTCTGTAGTCTCAGCTGCCTGGGAGGCTGAGGCAGGAGAATCACTTGAGCCCAGGAGTTCGATGTTGCAGTGAGCTATAATGATGCCACCGCACTCTATCCCAGGTTACAGAGTGAGACTCTGTCTCAAAAAATAAAAAAAGGTGAAAATAAAGATATTTGGAAGTATATATAGAATGAGTAACGTTGTGGAGTACTTATGAAGGGAATTCATTACCTACACACCACCACCCCTGCTAAAAGGACTATTAATATGCTTAATATTAATAATACGATCGAAGAATTTATCTGAGCGGCATCTTGAGTAGACTGTCACTGTCAGCAGGTCATTTTGCCTCCCCAGCCCTCTGGAGCTCCGATAATTTTTCTCCATTCCTTGTCAATTCTGTAATAATCTTAGTTCTTTTGTTGAAAATCTTTCTTTACATTATGAAATAAATTGGACAAAAGGGGAGGATAAAGGGGAAGGGAAGGCCACAGACTGTCATTTTCTTTTTTTTTTTGAGACTGAGTCTCACTATGTCTCTCTTGGTAGACAACTCACAGCAACCTCACACTCTTGGGCTTAAGCGATTCTCTTGCCTCCCCCTCCTGAGTAGCTAGGACTACATGTGCCTGCCACAACACCTGGCTATTTTTCTGTTACAGTTGTCATTGTTGTTTAGCAGGCCCAGGCCAGGCTCCAACCTGCCACCTTTGCTGTATGTGGCCAGTGCCCTACTCACGGAGCTAAGGATGCTGAGCCTATTTTACTAATTTTTTAAACAGTAGATAACATTAAAGTAGCCTTTGTGGGCTTGGCGCCCGTAGCACACTGGTTAGGGTGCCAGCCACATGCACCAAGGCTGGCGGGTTCAAACCCCGCCCCGGCCAGCTAAACAACAATGACAATTACAACCAAAAAATAGCCAGGCCTGACAGGTGCCTGTAGTCCCAGCTTCCTGGGAGGCTGAGGCAAGAGAATAGCTTAAGCCCAAGAGTTGGAGGTTGTTCTGAGCTGTGACATCATAGCACTCTACTAGGGGTGACAAAGTGAAAAAAAATTAAAAAGTAGCCTTTCTGCCTAGACTCATGATGATCCCTATATAAGAATTTTTTTATTTAGAGACAGAGTCTCACTATGTTGCGCCAGGTAGAGTGCTGTGGCATCATAGCTCACAGCAACCTGAAAGTCTTGGGTTTAAGCAATTCTTTTGCCTCAGCCTCCCAAGTAGCTGGGAGTACAGGCACCTGCCACAACGCCCGGCTATTTTTATTTTTTGGTTGAAGTTGCCATTGTCGTTTGGCAGGCCCGGGCTGGATTGGAACCACCAAGCTCCAGTGTATGTGGCTGGCATCCTAGCCGCTGAGCTACAGGTGCCGAGCTGTATATAATAATTCTTTAGGGTGGCTGAGTAAAAGCTTCTGTGTAGCCGGGAGCAGTGAGAGTGGGAAGAGAAGACTCCAGGCTTCTCTGGCCAGTGGGTTTTCCCGCAGAGGCTTCCCTTTGATGATGCAGAAAGTCAGTGAGAGACTTCTGGACCCCACGAGGAGGACAAAAGTGGTGGAAAACTGGCAAGTGGTAGGTTCGTTTGTTCGGTTGGAGGCTGCCTGCAGCTGTAACCATAGGAAAAGTGAGACTGCAAGCAGGAAAAGCTTTACCTATGGGCTGTTTTGGTGTTTTTGGACTTGGGCACTCGATTGAGCCTTGGGAGATCTTGGTTGGGTGTGCAGACAACTTTGGCTTTGTGTTTATTACCAAGAACTGTCTTAGCTATATGGGGTTTTTTCTGGTTCCATACAAAACACAGAATCATTTTTTCCAAGTCTTGAAAATAGGATGTTGGTATTTTAATAGGGATGATGTTGAATCGGTAGATTGCTCTGGGAAGTATAGACATTTTAACAAGGTTGATTCTTCCCAGACACGAGCATGGTATGTTCTTCCATTTGTTAAAGTAGTCTACTATTTCCTTTCTTAGGGTTTCATAATTTTCTTTCTTTCTTTTTTTTTTCTAGTCAGAGTTTCACTTTGTCACCCTCAGTAGAGTGCTGTGGCATCACAGCTCACTGCAATCTCCAGCGCCTGGGCTTAGGTGATTCTCCTGCCTCAGCCTCCTGAGTAGCTGGGACTACAGGTACCTGCCACAGTGCCTGGCTATTTTTTTTTTTCTTAATAATGTGTGTCTGGGGCCAGGTTTGAACCCACCACCCTCAGTATATGGGGCTGGTGCCCTACTCACTGAGCCACTGTCACCACCTTCATAATTTTCTTTATAGAGGTCCTTCACCTCTTTTGTTAGGTATATTCCTAAGTATTTCATTTTCTTTGGGCCTATGGTGAAGGGAGTTGTGTCCTTAATTAGCCTCTCATCTTGACTATTAGTGCCGTATACAAACCCTACTGACTTGTAGACATCGATTTTATATCCTGAGACATTACTGTATTTTTGATGACTGCCAAGAGTCTTGTGGTTGAGTCTTTAGGGTTCTCTAAGTATAAGATCATATCATCAGAAAAGAGGGAGAGTTTGACCTCCCCGGCTCCCATTTGGAGCCCTTTATTTTCTTGTCTTGTCTAATTGTATTGGCTACAACTTCCAGTGCTATGTTGCATAGTAATGGTGACAGAGGACAACCTTGTCTGGTTCCAGTTCTAAGAGGAAAAGATTTCAGTTTTACTCCATTCAGTAAAATATTAGCTGTGGGTTTGTTACAGATAGCTTCGATCAGTTTCAGAAATGTGCCACCTATGCCTATACGCCTCAGTGTTCTAATTAGAAAAGGATGCTGGATCTTACCGAATGCTTTTTCTGCATCTGTGGAGAGGATCATATAGTCTTTGGTTTTGTTTCTGTTGATACGGTGAATAATGTTTATGGACTTGCACATATTTCATCCCAGCCTTGCATCCCTGGGACGAAACCTACTTGATCATGATGTATGACTTTTTTGATGATGAGCTGTAATCTATTGGCTAGGATTTTCTTGAGAATTTTTGCATTTATTTTCATTAGTGAAATTGGTCTGAAATTCTCCTTTTTAGTTAGGTCTTTTCCTGGTTTTGGTATCACAGTGATGTTTGCTTCATAGAACATGTTGGGGAAGGTTCCTTCCTCCTCAATTTTTGGAATAATTTCTGTAGTATGGTAATAAGCTCTTCTTTGAAGGTTTGATAGAATTCTGGGGTGAAGACATCTGGACCAGGGCATTTTAGGGGGGGGGAGATTTTTTATTGTTTCTTTGATCTCAGTGTTTGAAATTAGTGTGTTCAGAAGATTTATTACATCTGGGCTAAGTCTTGGGAGAGGGTGTGATTCCAAATATTGATCCATTTCCTTCACATTGTCAAATTTCTGGGCATAGAGTTTCTGGTAGTATTCAGAAATAATCTCTTGCATCTCTGTGTTATTCCCCCTTTATCATTTCTAATTGAGGTTACTAGAGATTTTACTTTTTTATTTCTAGTTAGTCTGGCCAATGGTTTATCTATTTTATTTATTTTTTTCAAAAAACCAACTCCTTGTTTCATTAATTTTCTGAATATTCTTTTGTTTTCAATTTCATTGATCTCTGATTTAATTTTGGATATTTCTTTTCCTCTTCCGGTTTTAGGCTTAGATTGTTCTTCTGTTTCCAATTCGATAAGATGGCTTGTGAGTTTTTTGATGCACTCTCTGTTTTTCCAATGTAGGCTTCCAAAGCAATGCATTTTCCTCTCAGGACTGCTTTTGTTGTACCCCATAGGTTTTGGTTGCTTGTGTCTTCATTGTTCTTATACTCAAAGAAGTTAATTATTTCCTTTTTTATTTCTTCCTGCACCCAACTGTCATTCAGCCTAAGGTTGTTTAACTTCCATGCCTTTATATGAGGTTGAACATTTTGGTTGGAGTTGAGTTCCACCTTTAGTGCCTTGTGGTCTGAGAAGATACAAGGTAAAATTTCAATTCTTTTGAGGTTTTTTTTTGGCCTAGGATATGATCAATTTTGGAGAATGTTCCTTGGTACTATGAGAAGAATATTTATTCCTTCTCTTTAGGATGTAGTGGTCTATACATGTCTATCAAGCACAATTGTTCTAGGGTTTCATTTAAATCTCTAGTATCTTTGTTTAATTTCTGTTTAGAGGATCTGTCCAGCTCGGAGAGACGGGTGTTTATTTATTTATTTATTTTTGAGACAGCCTCAAGCTGTCACCCTGGATAGAGTACTGTGTCATCACAGCTCACAGCAACCTCCAATTCCTAGGCTCAAGCGAGTCTACTGCCTCTGCCTCCCAAGTAGCTGGGACTACAGCTGCCACAACGCCCAGCCATTTATTTGGTTGCAGCTGTCGTTGTTTGGCAGGCCCAGGCTGGATTCAAACCCGCCAGCTCAGGTGCACATGGCTAGCGCCTTAGCCCGTTGAGCCACAGGTACAGAGCCAAAAGAGAGGGGTGTTAAAGTCCCCTGTTATCATGGAGTTATAGGATACTGCTCAGACTAAGCAAAGTCTGTTTCAAGATCTGGGAGCATTTAAATTGGGTGCATAAATATTTAGAATTGAAATGTCTTCTTGTTACAGTTTTCCCTTGACCAATACGAAGTGACCATCATTGTCTTTTTTTTTTTTTTGAGACACAGCCTCAAGCTGTCACCCTGGGTAGAAAGCCGTGGCATCATAGCTCACAGTAACCTCCAACTCCTGGGCTCAAGCAAGTCTCCTGCCTCTGCCTCCCAAGTAGCTGGGACTACAGGCACCCACCACAATGCCCGGCCATATTTTGGTTGCAGCCATAATTGTTGTTTGGCAGGCCCAGGCTGGATTCGAACCCTCCAGCTCAGGTACATGGTTGGCGTGTTAGCCGTTTGAACCACAGGCGCCAAGCCCATCATTGTCTTTTTTGACTTTAGTTGCTTTAAATCCACATGTATCTGAAAACAGGATTTCAAACCCTCTTTTCTTCTGAATTCTGTTTGCCAGAAAAATTGACTTCCAACCCTAAACTCTGAGTTTTAATTTGCCTTTCGATGTGAGGTGTTTTTCCTGTAGACAGCAAATACATGGCTTGTGTTTTTTAATCCAATCAGCCAATCTGTGCCTCTTCAGTGGGGAATTCAAGCCATTGACATTATTGAGATAATTGATAAGTGTGGTAGCGTTGCTGTGCAATACCAATCCGAATCCCAACAGGGTCTTTTTTGGTGAAAATTAAGAATCTGTTTAAAAAATTTATATGGGAATACAAAGGACTAAGAAAAGTCAATCTGGAAGAATTAGAAAGTTGGAGGACTTACACTACAGATATAAAAATCTAATTATAAAGCTACAGCATTAAGTAGTGTGATCTTGAAAAGGACAGAGAAATACACTAATGTATTGGTCATCTGATACATGATGCAACAACAGTCTCTTGAAATATAATCAAAAAACATCATTTCCATTATCTTTGTATGGAAATACCCCCCAATTTTTTGATACCTACCTCAAAAATGAATTCCAGATGGATTTAACTAAATGTTAAAGTAAAACCAATAAAGCTTTAAGAAGCTAACAAAGGATCATATTCATGACCCTGGAATAGGCTGAAACTTCTTAAACAGAACATAAAAGGTACTAACTATAAAGGAAAAGATTAATCTCATAAAAATTAAGAGATTTTGGTCATCAAATAATATCTTCAGGGTAAAAAGGCAAGAGAAGTAGACAGAGTATAGCTTTATTAGATTTTTATATCTGTACTGTAAGTCCCCCAAGTCATTACAATCAACTAATTTTTGAAAATACTTGTCTTGGGCAGTGCCTGGGCTCAAAGGAGTAGGAGACTGGCCCGATATGCCAGAGGTGGCAGGTTCAAACCCTGGCCAAAAACTGCAAAAAAAAAAAAAAAGTTGTCTTTAATTATCATCCTGATAGCTGCTAATAACTTGTTTTCTTTTTTCTTCTTCTTCTTCTTCTTTTTTGTAGAGACAAGAGTCTCACTTTATCGCCCTCAGTAGAGTGCTGTGGTGTCACAGCTCACAGCAACCTCCAACTCCCGGGCTTAGGCGATTCTCTTGCCTCAGCCTCCCGAGTAGCTGGAACAACAGGCGCCCGCCACAACACCAGGCTATTTTTTGTTTTGCAGTTCGGCCAAGGCCGGGCTTGAACCCGCCACCTTCAGTATATGGGGCCGGCGCCCTACTCAATGAGCCACAGGCACCACCCCATTTTTTTTTTTTTTTTTTTGAGATAGAGTTTTACTATGTCGCCCTCGGTAGAGTGCCATTGTGTCACAGCTCACAGCAACCTCCAACTCCCGGGCTTAGGCTATTCTCTTGCCTCAGCCTCCCAAGTAGCTGGGACTACAGGCGCCCGCCACATTGCCAGACTAGTTTTCTGTTTTGCAGTTCGGCCGAGGCCGAGTTTGAACCCTCCACCTTTGGTATATGGGCCCGGAGCCCTACTTACTGAGCCACAGGCACTGCCCTATAATTATTTTTTTTGTAGAGACAGAGTCTCACTTTATCGCCCTCGATAGAGTGCAGTGGCATCACAGCTCACAGCAACCTCCAACTCCTGGGCTTAGGTGATTCTCTTGCCTCAGCCTCCCGAGCAGCTGGGACTACAGGCGCCTGCCACAACACCTGGCTATTTTTTGTTGTTGTAGTCGTCGTTGTTGTTTGGCAGGCCCAGACCGGATTTGAACCCACCAGCTCCGTGTATGTGGCTGGTGCCCTAGTCGCTGAGCTACAGGCACTGAGCCTACTTTTTTTTTCTTGAGCCAGAGTCTCACTTGGTCATCCTCGGGAGAGTGCTATGGCATCATAGTGATACGGAACTTCACTCTTCAGTAGGTCCTGGATATCGGGGATTTGAAGAATGAACCCACGGATCACAGAGCAGTGGTAAGATGGGACTTTTTTTTTTTTTTTGTAGAGTCAGAGTCTCACTTTTTCACCCTCGGTAGAGTGACATAGTGTCACACAGCTCACAGCAACCTCCAACTCCTGGGCTTAGGCGATTCTCTTACCTCAGCCTCCGGAGTAGCTGGGACTACAGGTGCCTGCCACAACGCCTAGCTAAAGATAGGACTTTTATTAGAAGTTAGAAAGGAATACAGAAGAAGTAAAAAGCGCCAGAGCTTCTGAAAAGGGGAAAGAACTGAAGAACTCACTGGGGAGTCTCCATGTGGGCTCTTTTATCTAGGGGTATTAAGTCTAGAGAATTACATGTGGGCAGCAGTTGGTAGATGGGAAACATCTTTTCAAAGTTAGTGAGTGCACTGACAAATGGATGAATGTAGTTCCTCCTCCACTAGGTGAAGTTATCAGGTCCTTTACAGTCTTGTCCCTGAGAAGGGATTAGGGTGTGTGCTCCTACCCAAGGTGCTCCACCCAACAAACCATCACAGACTGCTTTGTTCCTGATCTTACCAGAGCCCAGAGGGTGTGTCCCATAAAAGGCAGTCTGCTTGTGCCTGGAAATGGGGGTCTGACCTCTGAGCTCAGCTGGGCCTACAGAATGGGGGGGATCCCAGTCTAGCTCTGAGTGCCTGAGTGGTGGAATCCTGGATCAATAGCTTACAGCAACCTTAAACTCCTGGGCCCAAGTGATCCTCTTGCCTCAGCCTCCCAAATAATTGTAACTACAGGCACCCACCACAATGCCTGGCTAGATTGGGGACAGGCTCACCCTGGCTCAGGCTGGTCTTAAACTTGTGAGCTTAGGTGATCCACCCACCTCGACCTCCCAAGTGCTGGGATTACAGGCATGAGCCACCAGCCCTGGCTCCTTTTACTTCTTTTGTAGATATAGCATCTTGCTTTTAGTCCAGGTTAGAGTGCAGTGGTGCAATCATAGCTCACTGTAACATTGAACTTCTGTGCTCAAGGGATCCTTCTGCCTCAGCCTCCTGAATACTTTAAATGAAGGGTGGTCAGCTCAAATGATGACTAGTGATCACTAGTTGGATTATGTGAACCAATCAATGAATATGATACTGGCTGTTCTTTTTCCTTGCCCACAGTTTGAATCCCTGGTCTCAGCTGAAGCTTGCAGGTGAGGGTGGATGGGCTGGCTTAACACTAAACCTCCACTCCACACTCCTAGTGAGTGCTCCTGTAATAAAGTGAAGAGAAAGCTAGAAGCTACATTTCCCAGACATTCTTACATTGAGGATTCTGAATGTGATTTACTTTTGGCCAAGCAGATGCATCTATACAAGGCAGATGTGAGAGGCAGGCCGTGCTAATGCCAGCAAGCAGGGTCATGAAAGTGATTTTTCTGAGGCAGTATGCAGACAAAATTCTTACACTTAAGAACAAAGGAATAGTAGAAAACATCTAGGGTAGGTCATAGTACATGGGCCAAGTGTGGAATGCCACCAATGATAGTGTCGCTACCTGGTCACAGCACTCCCCAGATCCTCACCATGTTGGTATGCTTTAGGGTTGGGGGTGGATGGTTTTCTGAACTTACGAGAGAGCAGCAGCTCTCCTGGGTGGCCTGGTTCTGCAGTGTAGCATTGGGAGTCATTCTTCAAAGTTCTCTCGGTTCTCAATAACTCTAAACTCAGATTAATATTTCATTAAAAAAAAGTCCTTGGGCGGCACCTGTGGCTCAAAAGAGTAGGGCACCGGCCCCTTATACCGGAGGTGGTGAGTTCAAACCTGGCCCTGGCCAAAAACTGCAAAAAAAAAAAAAAAAAAAAGGTCCTCTTGCTTAAACTACTTAGAATTAACTCTGTTCTTCACTACTATGTCTTACTATTAACATTGGGCAGTGGTGATGGTTCTGAGAATGTTGTAAGCATTCTACCAGGAACTGTGATGGAATTTTATCCTATTTGCAAGCTTCCAGTTAGCTTGTCAGTTTCATGGATCCCAGCAGCAGGCATGAGACTCTCGGGTCAGAGTCAAAGGACTTCATTACTCACAGCACAGCAAGTAGCATAATGAGCTTTGTGTTCCTGTCAGTTCTTCCCCCAAGTTCTATGTGGACTACGCAGAATGGCCCAATGAGCACACAATGGGTTTGAATCACAGGTGAGGAACCTTAGGTTTAGGGGACCCAAAATCTTTTATCATCTTTTTACCTAGTGAGAGACATTACCTTTATTATAAATGAATAGTAAACAAATCTGCCTTCCTCTCAAGGGAGACACTATCTTCTTCCAAGGTTATTCACAATACATATATCCTTGGAAAAGATAGTCCAGAACTAAAGTTGACAGAGTCTCTATTCACATGATGTGAAAACAGGCCAGAAACCCACGGAGAATTGTTTCCCAACAGACATTAGCCAGTATTTTATTTGGACTCCTGTTTTAGAGGCCAAGACCAGGTTTTATTTTTCAAAAATATACTTTCATCTAGTCATAGATTTTAACAAACATTTGTATACAGTTAGACACTAATTTTTAGTAAGCTTTCTATTCATTCCAGATGACAAAACACCATAGCAGTCATCAATAAAGATATCATCCATAAATTACTTTTATTTCTCATTAAATGAGCACAGAGTCATTAGCATATTAATAACAGATATGTTTATTATTACATATCCATCAGTGCGGCTTTCACACCACTTGAAACATGCATATCATCCTAGAGACGATCAGTTTTCCAGTGCTTCTTATTTGACACACATTACTGCAAAGCCATTATAAATTACTGAGGAGGTATTTGGTTAAAAAAGAAACAATAAATCATACTGCCCACATGAATCAGCTCTTATCATTAGACAAGAGTTTAACAGTATTTACTGGTAATTCCTATGTTAACTGGAAAACATCACGAATGTATTGCCATAATTTTCTTTTTATATTGGTGCAACCTTCTACATTTTTTGCAGATAATTTTATAAAGTCCTTATAGCAGGTAGTTCGATGCAAAGATTGTACTCAATTTATGAAAGTCCAATAAACCTCTAA
Source organism: Arctocebus calabarensis (assembly GCA_963573935.1). Taxonomy (NCBI): domain Eukaryota; kingdom Metazoa; phylum Chordata; class Mammalia; order Primates; family Lorisidae; genus Arctocebus; species Arctocebus calabarensis. Next base: position 10,668 of record CAUYON010045582.1, read on the forward strand.
ATATTTTAAATTAAACCAATTATCAATGAAAACAACCACTGACACACATAATTTTTTGAAAATATGTTTTTTGAAATTTCTATACTTATGGCAGTAAAATAATTCTCTCAAATTTAAGGCACTAAAAGGGCAATGCAATTCCCATTGAAAGTGTTCTAAGAATAATTTACATTTCAAACAGTGCATACATTTCTTATATGTTTGTTAACTTAATGTCTTTATCACTTAAAACCACAAAGAAACACATTATACAATTACAGAAATGATGTACCCCACAAAATGCTTTAAAGTTGGTTCTTTTGTACAGTTAGTTCCTCATGTCTCTAGTAGTAAAATAACTCAATATGGCTTGGCAAAATGCATAGATTAAATGTAATTTTTTTTGTCTTCTCTCACTCCCCCAACTTGCTGAAACATATACAGTATTTTGTAAAGCATAATGTAAGATATTTAATTTCTCCATCCAGTCCTCCATGGGCAATCAACAGTAAGGCTTTTTAAATTCTACAGTGAGGGCACTGAAGTTCAAGTGATATCACTGCTTTCCTAAAATAGTTTTGTAGAGTCTTGCAAGAGCACAAAAATTTAAGTCATTTAAAGAAACTTCAGTTTGTCTCATTTTGAGATATTTTCATTACTCCTTCCATGAGCTGATCTTGATAGTGATGGCCATTCCACTTGAAAGTGAAAGTCCCTTCCTCTCACTCATATGAGGAAAACTCTGTTCTATCACGATTGACAGGCATTTTCTTAGAAATTCAAAAAGGCAGCACCTTTTTAAAAAAATATATCTACCTAAGCTCCCCCCAATTGTACTTGCATTACATAGTAATAATTAATCTAATCTACCTGTAGGCAAACCCGCAATAAAAAAAAAAAACAAACCCTCAGTGTGTTGTGCCAAAGCAAGAACAGAATAACAGCAATCTTAACCCTGAAGCCTGTGATATTTGTGTCAAAGAAATAGCCTGTCTGCTTTGCATGGTTAAAGAAGCCTGGTTTTTCAGGTAGCTTTCCACACGATTCCATAAGGCACTAGGTTGCCTGGTTAACTGCTGGGAAAAGAAAAAGAAAAAAAAACCTGTAATTCCAGAAGTGCATTCAGTTTTAAAATACAAGAAACAAAAATGGAAAGGGAAGGTAAATACATATTATCTTTTTTTTTTGAGACAGAGTCTCACTTTATCGCTCTTTGTAGAATGCTGTGGCGTCACATAGCTCACAGCAACCTCCAACTCCTGGGCTTAGGCGATTCTCTTGCCTCAGCCTCCTGAGTAGTTGGGACTACAGGCGCCCACCACAATGCCCAGGTTTGAACCTGCCACCCTCAGTATACGGGGCTAGGCGCCACCCAATACGTATTATCTATAGATACAATAATTAAAAATTACAGAAAATTTGGAAATTGGGGAAAAGGAAAAATATACTTAGTACTATCTCTTCTTTGTTTCTACTTTTTTTTTTCCCTCTTGAAACAGAGTTCTACCCTATACCCTGAGCAGAGTGCATTGGCATCAAAGCTCACTGCAACCTTAGACTCGGGTTGTGGGCATCCTGTTGCCTTAGCCGCTGAAGCTGCTAGGATTACAGGTGCTCGCCGCGGTGCCTGGCTGGGTTTTTCCATTTCTTTTCCCATGAGTTGGGGTCTCAATCTTGCTCAGACAAGCTGTGAACTCCTGAGCTCAAGCAATCCTCCCGCCTCAGCCTCCCACAGTGCTGGGATTACAGGCGTGAGCTACCACCCAGCTTGTTTCTCTTTTTCAAACACATTTTCTTATTTAGCTGTTATCCTATTTTATTCATTTTAGATCCAGCTTATACCCCATGTCCAGGGAAGGGTGATGTAGCATTGTACAAAATTAGATCAGGAATGGTCTACTACTATAGGAGTAGTATGGTGACTGAAGGACGACAAAGTGAGACTCTGTCTCTAAATGCCCCCCTCCAAAAAAAAGAAGAAGGAAAGGGGGTGGCGCCTGTGGTTTAGTGGGTAGGGCGCCGCCCCTATATATAGAGGGTGGCGGGTTGGAACCTGGCCCCGGGCCAAAATGCAACAAAAAAATAGGCAGGTGTTGTGGTGGACGCCTATAGTCCCAGCTACTTGGGAGGCTGAGGCAAAAGAATTGCCTAAGCCCAGGAGCTGGAAGTTGCTGTGAGCTGTGATGCCATGGCAGTCTACCAAGGGCGATAAAGTGAGATTCTGTCTCTAAAAAAAATAAAAAATAAAATAAAATAAAAAGAAGAAAGAAAGAATAAGAGTTTGTTTCACAGAATTAGACTTGGTTGCTGACAATAGGAAATGAAGAAAAGGAATGAATTAAAGATGGTTTTATTAAGTCTGCTTGGGGGATGTGACATTAGCAAAGAGACAAATCAGTGTTTGGTCTCAGCTTCCAATAGCCCTCTTAATCTGTATGACCTGACGCAAACTGCTTTATTTCTCTGAGCCTCATTCAGCCATCTATAAAATGGGAACTAAATGAGATTTCATAAATTTCCCAAGAAATGGTTTAATTGTAAATGTGTATCACAGCATATATTTATTTATTTATTTATTTTTTTTTGGAGACAGAGTCTCACTCTGTTGCCCAGGCTAGAGTGCTATGCCTAAGCCTAGCTCACAGCAACCTCAAACACATGGGCTCAAATGATCATATCATCCTGCCTCAGTCTCCCACATAGCTAGGATTACAGGCCCTGCCACCACACTCTGCTGATTTTTCTATTTTTAGTAGGGACAAGGTTTTGTTGCGCTCAGGCTGGTTGAAAACTTCTGAGCTCAAGCCATCCTCCCACCTTAGAGCATTCCCAGAGTGTTATGATTTCAGATGTGAGCTACCATATATATTTTTAGAAAAATATTCCATCAGAAAGTTAACCTCTGTCCCCCACCCAAACAAGTAAGACTTAACTGGGCAGTTTATTTGTAATAATATAGTCACTGATAATATAAATAACATTGACATCTCTAGAAAAACTATGCCAACATAGTTAAAAATAAAGATCTAAGTTAAAAATAAAGAAAAGATAACTGAAGTTTTATACAAATCTATTTGCATTAAAAAGACTACCTAAAGTTGGTTAAAACATTAAGAGCTCAAAATACGATATTTATACCAACTGTGACAATAAAATTCAACACTGAACTAAATAAATATCACATTGTATTTTTTATTATTATTATTAATTTTTAACAGGAACCAGGTAAGCTCGTCTATGAATTAGGTACAAATGGTGTCCGCTGTGTTGAAAACAATTTTCCAATTTTAATAAATGTCATCCAATCATTTGCACATTGTTAAAAAGGTTAACAACTCAATCCTTACCTAGTTTTTCCAGATGTATTTTTGACCACTTTTCGGAAAGACTGATTTGCAGTGGATCTTGTAGAAAGAGTTCGAGGGGAGGCACGAACAAAACCAGATGGTGGATTCTTAGGGATTTTCTTTACTAAATGTGTTACCCATTTTTTTTGTTCATCCTGAGAACATGCTAACAGCAGCATATCTCTTGCTGATGTTACATCATAACTCACTATGTTAAGAAAAAAAAAGCACAACTAAAGTCATGTAATATTTTTAAAAAACTCTATCAAATGTACAATTTTTCAAGTTTTTTTTTTTTGAGACAGAGTCTCAAGCTGTTGCCCTGGGTAGAGGGCCATGGCATCATAGTTCACAGCAACCTCCAACTCCTGGGCTCAAGGGATCCTGTGGCCTCAGTTTTTCTACTTTTTTTTTTTTTTTAGCAGAGACAGGGTCTCACTTTTTGCTCAGGCTGGTCTCGAACTCATGAGCTCAAGCTATCCACCTGACTTGGCCTCCCAGAGTGCTAGGTTTATAGGAGTGAGCCACTAAACCCAGCAATTTTTCAAGTTCTTAAAGTTTTATTGCCTTTTTTTTTTTTTTTTTTTGAGACAGAGCCTCAAGCTGTCACCCTGGATAGAGTGCTGTGGCATCACAGCAACCTCCAATTCCTGGGCTCAAGCAAGTCTCCTGCCTCTGCCTCCCAAGTAGCTGGGACTACAGGCGCCCGCCACAATGCCCGGCCATTTTTGGGTTGCTGTCATCATTGTTGTTTGGTGGGCTGGGCTGGATTCGAACCTGTGAGTTCAGGTGTACGTGGCTGGTGCCTTAGCCCGTTGAGCCTCAGGCGCCAAGCCAAGTTCTTAAAGTTTTAAAAGATTTATTATGCTTAATTAAGGTTGGATAGCATTTCTTTCTCCTTAACTTAATTAAAGCTGAAATTTAAAAAGAGAACATTTGTCATAAAATAAGAAGAGAAATAAAAACTGTGTAAGTAAAACAGATAAATGTATTTAAAAAATACCATTTTCTTATCCTAAAATAGCTATAGTCTATTTTTTCCCTCACGTTACCTCCACTAAACTAGAAAACATTTTGTCTATGATACAGTATGCTGGTCCAGGCAGTGAAAAGCCAAACAAAAAGAAAACAAGTAGGAGGTAAAAACCTCAAGGGGTAAATAAAGTGGAACTCACCTACTACTCTTTTTTTTTTTTTTGGAGATAGCATCTCACTCTGTTACCCCAGAGTAGAGTGCCTGAGGCATCATAGCTCACAGTAAACTCAAACTCTTGGGTTCAAGCGATCCTCTTGCTTCAGCCTCTGGAGTAGCCAGGACTATAGGTGCCTACCACAATGCCCATCGATTTTTAGAGATGGGGTCTTGCTCTTGCTCAGGCTGGTCTCCAACTCCTAAGCTCAGGCAATCCACCTGCCTTGACCTTCCAGAGTGCTAGGATTATAGGCATGAGCCACTGTACCTGGCCCTTCACCTATCACTCTTTTCTTCAACTTAAAATAATTTCTTAATGGCCTTATTATTTTCTACAAGGGAATGATTCTCTTTAGAAACATTATTTTCAAAGTTAAATCTGTAGCTGTGAAATAACAAATGTATATTACTCCACCAGTGTCAAAATATTACTATTTCTGGCTTGGTGCCTGTGGCTCAGCAGTTAGAGCACTAGCCACATGCACTGGAGCTGGCAGGTTCAAATCCGGGCCTGCCAAACAACCGTGACAATTGCAACTAAAAAATAGCTGGGCATGCCTTGGCGCTTGTGGCTCAAGCAGCTAAGGTGCCAGCCACATACACCTGAGCTGGCGGGGTTGAATCCAGTCTGGCCCGCCAAACAACAATGACGGCTGCAACCAAAAAATGGCCCGGCGTTGTGGCAGGCGCCTGTGGTCCCAGCTACTTGGGAGGTGGAGGCAGGAGACTCGCTTGAGCCCAGGAATTGGAGGTTGCTGTGATGCCACAGCACTCCATCCAGGGTGACAGCTTGAGGCTCTTTATCAAAAAAAAAAAAAAAAAAAAAAGCTGGGCATTGTGGCAAGTGCCTGTCGTCCCAGCTACTTGGGAGGCTGAGGCAAGAGAATCGCTTGAGCCCATGAGTTTGAGGTTGCTATGATGCCATGGCACTCTACCCAGGGCCACATAGTGAGACTCTGTCTAAAATATATATATATAAAACTACTGTTTTTTATGAGTAAGGGGGTCTTGCTGTATTGCTCAGGCTGGAGTAATAACAGGTCACTGCCACCTTGAACTATGGGCCTTAACAGATTCTTCCACCTCAGCATACCAAATCACTGGGATTACAGGTACAAGCTACTGTGATGGGCCAAAATATTTTTTCTTATAACCTATTTTCAACCTGGTACAGATAACTACACTTGGAATTACTTATTTTACTGGGACTTGAAACTAAGTTGTTATAAGTTGTAAAAATCATCTTTTCTTACCTTTACACGGAGAAATTAAATCTTCTTTTTTATCCAAGTGATCTCTGTGGCACTTAACATGGCATCTTCGACATTCTAGGGCTGGGGGTGGCTTAAAAACATGCCAGAGAGGTTTGGCACAGGCCTCACAATTGGCGGGAAAGTGGTAGAGGGTAGGAATGAACTCATGGCCTTTGTGATTTTGGAAATTGGTTTTCTCTGCTTGTTGTATTGGTTCCATCTCTACATCTTTTCTACATTCACCTTCATTTGCATATAGTATCTGCATTCAGGAATGGTGAAAGGAATAAGATAACAAAATCTTAAATCCATACAAAAATTTTCAAATATATAAAAGCAGTTTTATATTTTACATTTACTGCAGAAAAGCACTTAGTACTTAGATAAAAGATCACTTGAAATTATGATTTCAGGTTTTTACCTGGAATATTTTAGGAATTTCTTCAGTTTCAGCTCTATACACATCTCCTTGGGTTACAGGTCGAACATGAAACAATTTACTAAAATGAAAATAAACACAGGCCATTAAGAAAGCTCATATATACCAAAGGAAAGACATTGTTTGAAAAAGACATAAAAATGACAATACAAAAAAAGATGATCAACAACATTGATTATTAGGGAAATACAAATTAAAACTACAAAGAATGTTACTTTATATCTATCAGATTTTAAAAATATTAACATCAAATGCTGGTGAAGATTTAGAGAAACTAAATCACACTTAATACTGCTGACAAAAATATAAAACTACAGAGCCACCCTAGAAAAGTATGATACATCCATAACATAGAATATTACCCAAAAATGAAAACAAAAGAATTAGGGTGGTGCCAGTGGCTCAGTAAGTAGGGCGCAGGCCTCATATACCAAGGGTGGCAGGTTCAAACCTGGCCCTGGTCAAACTGCAACAAAAAATAGCTGGGCGTTGTGGCAGGCGCCTGTGGTCCCAGCTACTCAGGAGGCTGAGGCAAGAGAATCACCTAAGCCTAAGAGTTGGAAATTGCTGTGAGCTGTGATGCCACCTCACTCTATTGAGGGGGACAAAATGAGACTCTGTCTCTACAAAAAAGAAAGAAAGAAAGGAAAAGAAAGGAAGAGAGAGAGAGAGAAGAAGAGAAGAGAAGAGAAGAGAAGAGAAGAGAAGAGAAGAGAAGAGAAGAGAAGAGAAGAGAAGAGAAGAGAAGAGAAGAGAAGAGAAAAGAAAAGAAAAGAAATACCACTCGGATTGACTTCAAGGGAGTTATGCTAAGTGAAAGAAAGCTAACTGCAAAGGTTACACATTATTTGATTCCATTTATATAACATTCTTGAAGAGACAAAAGTACAGAGACAGAGAACACATATAATGTTGCCATGGATCAGGGAGGAATGGAGAAAGGAGCTGCCTGTGGCTGTAAAAGGGTAGTATAGGGAGCCCTGTGATAGAATGGTCTATAGTTTGACTGTCATGGTGGTCGTGTGAATCTATGTATATGAAAAATTGTTTCTTTTTAGAGATAGAGTCTCACTTTTGTCATCCTTGGTAGAGTGCTGTGACATCACAGCTCACAGCTTCTCTGGCCTCAGCCTCCCAAGTGGCTGGGACTACAGGCGCCCACCACAACGCCCGGCTATTTTTTGTTGCAATTTGGCTGGGGCTGGGTTTGCACCCATCACCCTATGTATATGGGACCGGCGCGCTACTCACTGAGCCACAGGTGCCACCCGAAAAATTCTTTTTTATTAGAAAGAAGTAAAATTATCATCATTTGGTGATGATATTACATAGTCATCCTTGGGTATCTGTGGGGAAATGGTTTCAAGCCCCGCAAGGATACCAAAATCAGTGATGCTCAAGTCCCATATAAAATGGCATATCTGCATATGACCTATACACATTCCCCCATATAATTCAAATCTGGATTACGTAGAATATTTAATACAATTTAAGTACTATGTAAATAGAAGGTACACTATATGGTTTGGGAAGTAATGATAAGAAAAAAGTTCATACACATTCAGCACAGAGGCAACAATCATAGGCTTAACTACACTTTTTCTTTCTTTCTTTCTTAATAGGGATAGGGTCTCTCTTTGTTACCCAGGCAGGAGTGCAGCAATGTGATCATAGCTTACTGTAACCTCTAATTCCTAGGTTCAAGTCATCCTCTTGCCTGAGCTTCCAGAAGTTGCTAGGAATACAAGTTTGTAATACTGCTCTTGGCTAATTTTTTAATTTTTTTGGGTAGAGATAGTGGATTCACTGTGTTTCCCAGGCTGGTCTTGAACTGCTAGTCTCAAGTGATCCTCCCTCCTTGGTCTTAAGTTAAGTTCAAGAAAAACTCCTGCCTCGAGTCCAGGAGTTGAAGGTTATAAGGTTATAGAGAGCTATGATGCTGCCACTGCACTCTACCCTAGATGACAGAGTGAGACCCTGTTTCAAAAATAAATAAATAAATAAAAAAGGAAAACAGAAAAGTAGATAATGTTATTTAAATAACAGAAAATATAAACTGTAAATCTAAAAATAATTAGCAAAGGTTCACATTCAACTACCTCAAAATTAAATCAAAGGCAACTTACTCTATGTCTAATACCATAGATGGATTGGATTGTTCCTTTTCTTGTTCATCATTGTAGAACAAAATTTTTTTGCTGCTAACTACAACATACTGAAATGAGAAAAAAGAGGGAGGAGTTACAAGAGCACCATTAACTTGGTTTAAAGTGCTAAGTATAATATTTGCCATTTTTGTTTGGATTATACTGTATTAACCTAAAATCAATGCTCATAAAAAAGCAGTTAATATAGCTTGTATATTTCAAAGTAAAATACATTAAAAAAGTCAGTTAGAAAAGAATCAGACATATGGTACCTGTTTTTTCCAGCCATATCGTTTGATATTTCCTCTATTTGGTACAGAAAGCCAACCTTCAATTCTTGATTCTAGGAGGAAAAAAATGTAATAGTCTTAAATTGTAACAACAAGAAAAACTATTACAAGTTGTCTGACCGCATGCAGCAACAGGCAATTGAACACAAATGAATAAGTGCTAAAATTTGCTTTTCCATGCTTTAATCACACAAATAAACTTTAATGGCCATACAAATATTGCAGAAAAAAATTCCAAGCCACTTTACCCATAAAAAATTAACATTTAGTACTCAATTACAAAAGTATGAAGTAACAATACCCTTAAGAGCCAGGCAAGACTGGAATGGATTGCAGCTTAAATGGGATATGACAAAGAAGACTTTAAATATCATTTAATATTCATATAAAAGTACTTAGCAAAAAGAAAGAAAAGGAAAAGAAAAAATTATGCAGCAAGTAGAACAAATCAGAGCCATGATTTACACGAGAAAGAGCAAGCAAAGGTACTGAAGTGTCCTATTACTCACAGAAGGTAAGAATAGAAGATAGATAAATAAGGAATGCAGGTAGAATCAACTAGATATAAAGAATAAGAGACAAGCATTTTATTTTTTTCCTCAGTAAGTATAACATTCTGATAAACTTTTTGATAAAATATACACAACAATTTTAATAAAATTATCCAAATTTGGTTGAGGGAGCACTTAATGGTAGAGGTAAGTCCAATTATAATCCTTCTCAAACTGATAGGGAATAAAGACTTTTAGGTTTATGATACCATAATTTAATAAACAATAAAAGAACACATAATTCAGCTGGTCAACTGGTAATATTTCAACTAGTTTGTGCATTCCAGATATTCTTTGATTATTTTCATCAAGACAGTTTATAAGTATTATTATTTAAACGTAACTAATATTTATCAGAAATATCTGGGAATAAAGATGACTACACTTGAAATAGTTATCATACATTAGATTGGAAATAAGGAAATTCATTCGATTTAAATGGTTTTTTTTTTTTGTAGAGACAGAGTCTCACTTTATTGCCCTAGGTACAGTGCCGTGGCATCACACAGCTTACAGCAACCTCCAACTCCTGGACTTAGGGGATTCTCTTGCCTCAGCCTCCCGAGTAGCTGGGATTACAGGCGCCCGCCACAACACCCAGCTATTTTTCTGTTTTGCAATTCGGCCGAGGCCGGGTTTGAACCCGCCACCTTCGGTATATGGGGCCGGTGCCCTACTCGATGAGCCACAGGCACCGTCCAATTTAAATGTTTTTTGTATGAATCCTACTATGCTTGAAACCAAAGACTAGAAAAGTAACTGATTTGAAAGGATGATGATATAATGTGACAGATTATACTATGGTTCAAATCATAATTTAATGGGAATATATGGTGTTCCTCTGCACATAATTTCAAAGCTTAGTCATACAGGAATAGTAACAATAGGTAACATTTACTCACTGAATATTTATTATTTACCAGATGCTTTACACATAACATCTCATATTTAACATCTCATGTATAATCCCACCAATACAGGATATTTATATCCCTAGGAATGTAGGATATGTTCTATTATGAAGAGACCAAGGCTTGGCAAAGTTAACTAACTTGTCCAAGGCTACTCTATCAGTATCTGTCAAAGCTCTAGCGTTGAAACTCAGGCATTCTACGGGGTGTCCCAAAGGCTGCACATAGAATTGCCATACATAGGAGAAAAATGGGAAATTGTAGATAAGTAAGGTACCTTTATCTAGAATTTCCCATTTTTCTTATGTATGGTGATTCTATGCACAACCTTTGGGATACCCTATAATTTCTGAGCTTGTTTCTATAGTATAACACTATTTTATGCCTGAACAAACTTTGCAGTTAAATGAATTGGGTTAATATTCACTCTATTTCCACCATGTACTTGATGTCTCCATACCTTTGCTTATGTTAATTCTCTGTAGTTGTTAAAAGAGGAGGAAACAGTGATAACTTCAGTCCAAAATGACCCTTTTGTTCTCTCAACCTTTCTCTCTCTTTTTTTTTTTTGGAGACAGACAAAGTCTCACTTTGTCGCCCTCATAGAGTACCATGGCATCACAGCTCACAGCAACATCCAGCTCTTGGGCTTAGGCGATTCTCTTGCCTCAGCCTCCCAAATAGGTGGGACTATAGGCACCTGCCACAACACCCACTGGGTTATTTTTTTGTTGCAGTTTGGTCAGGGCTGGGTTTGAACCTGCCGCCATCAGTATATGGGGCTGGCATCCTACTCCCTGAGCCACAGGCACCACCTTTTTTTTTTTTTTTTTTTTGGTGAGACAGTCTTACTATGTTACCCTCACACCCTCAGTAGAGTACTATGGCATCACAGCTCCTAGTAACCTCAAACTCTTGGGCCTAAGTTCTCTTGCCTCAGTCTCCCAAGTAGCTAGGACTACAGGTGCCTGCCACAACGCCTGGCTATTTTTTTGGTGTTGTTGCAGTTATTTAGCTGGGCCAGGTGGGTTTGAACCCACCACCCTAGTGTATGTGGTTGGCGCCATAACCACTGTGCTACAGTGCTGAGCCTCAACTTTTTTCTTAATTGTTGCTATTTAGTTCATTAAATAATTATTTTTGTTTCCTTAGTTAGTTCATAGTTCTTTGCTAAGTTCTGATAGAACAGGGACCCTGTTCTAACACTTGCTTTATATATCCAATGGTAACTAGCACAGGGATGAGGTACTTGGTAGATACGTGAATTATTTGGCAATTCGGGCCTTTTCTGAATTAGCCAATTAAATTCATTGTCTGTAAATAATAATTATAATTTAAGAACCAGATGAGCAGATTTATATTAAGTAACATGCAGAAGGCTGCTCTTAATGTACTGATCACTCAAATATTTTATCTTACAGAAGCAAAAAAGTTATTGCTAGAAAATTTCCTTATTACAAGGCTGAACGAGGTGGCTCACACCTATAATCCTAGCACTCTGTGAGGCCAAGGTGGGTGGATTGCTTGAGCTCAGGAGTTGGAGATCAGCCTGAGCAAGAGCACAACTCTGTTTCTAAAAATAGCCTGGCATTGTGACAGGTGCTTATAGTCCCAGCTGAGGTAAGAGAATCATTTGCGCTCAAGAGCATGAGGTGCTGTGAACTATGATGCTATAGCACTCAACCAAGGATGACAAAGTGAGACTGTGTCTCCAGAAAAAAAAAAAAATTCCCCATTACTATGGCAGAAACTGTAGCTCTCTGTGTTAAAGTATGCTTTAGAAAACATTAAGATTTACAATAGTTAGAATAAAAAATAGTCAATATCTTAAGACATAAGGCTGCTTAATGTCAATTATTTCTCATTGAAAATAAAAGATATGAAAGCTTTTGAAATCTGACATCGATACAAAATGGTGTATGGCAAAAACATGCTTTCTGGCTCTACGTTTGGGTTAAACTGCCAGTATTTTTTTTAAAATATATTTTCAGTAAGTTGTTATACACATTATGCCATGACTTTAGCTGTCATTTTAATGTTTCTTTAGAAATTTTATATATTAAGAGCATTTTATGAATCAAATACAACCAACTTCTGTATTTGCTTATATTTAATTTAAATGAAGAAATCTGGAACTCAAATAAAGGTGTTGAGGACATATTTAGGTTTTTGCCAATTTAAAACAATAATGTTCCTGTAATCCCAGAACTCTGGGAGGCTGAGGTAAGGTGGATTGCCTGAGCTCAGCAGATTGCCTGAGTTTACAAGTTTGAGACCAGCCTGAACTAGAGCCATACCCCACCTCTAAAAATAGCTGGATGTTGTGACGGGTGCCTCTATATAGTCCCAGCTACTCAGGAGGCTGAGGAAAGAGAACTGCTTGAGCCCAAGAGTCTGAGTTGCTGTGAGCTACAAAACCACAGCACTATACCAGGGGAAACAAAGCGAGACTCTGTCTCAAAAATAGAAACAAAAAAACTCCCCCCCCAAATAACAGTGTTATGGGAAAGAATCTTAGTTTTTCCTTCTGTTGAACTCCCTCAAAGAAGCATGTGAACTAAGCTTAGTGACAACGAAAAATACTTACTAGTTTCTCTGTTTCCTTACTCTTACCTTAAAGACAAGTTAATATATTCATCAGTTGTTTAAACACAAAAGATCTTTAAAACCAGGACCACTGTGACTTAAATGGCCATCTGAAGGTAAAGTGCTGTAAATTCCATCTTTCACATAGCAAAGAAATTAGCTCCTCCAGGTAAGTAAATGAAACTCACGCTAAGAACTTCTAAGTCTACATTATTATTAATAGTATGCCATAGAAGTACAAAAACAACTTGGTTCCAAATTTTACCTATTTGTAAAGCAATCTGAATTTATAAAAAATTGGATATTATTGCAATATTAGCAATGGATTCCTTTACTCAAATAAGAAGAGCCTAATTATAGTAAATCAGTATTCAGTATAGCTAGTTTAAACATCAAAGCTAATTTCTGACGATTACTAGTTTACTTGGATAAACCACATACTACTTAAGAAACAGGGGTAGAAAAATCACTTTAAAACATTTTAATTAAATTCAAAAGTGATATAAAAAGAAAATAAAATGGGCAGCACCTGTGGCTCATCGAGTAGGGTGCCGGCCCCATATACCAAAGGTGGCGGGTTCAAACCCAGCCTCAGCCAAACTGCAAAACAGAGAAATAGCCGGGCATTGTGGCAGGTGCCTGTAGTATAGAATGTAGAAGTAGATGAAACATAAGGGAAAATACCTGGCATTACCACTTCCATTAATATTTATCATCTGATCTGTATCATTCTCTTTTCCATCCAGCTTGATTCAGGCAATGTAACTTAAACCTGAAAATTGTAGATTTCTTGGTATGTTTCTAATTCTAAATATTGGAGTATATGAGAGTTTGTGACTTCACCCAGATCTAACTAATGATTTGAAAATAACATCTGGATTCTTGAATATTGATTGTTTTCTTTTCTTTTCTTTTTTGTAGAGACAGTGTCTCACTTTATCACCCCCAGTAGAGTGCTGTAGCGTCACAGCTCACAGCAACCTCCAACTCCTGGGATTAAGCAATTCTCTTGCCTCAGCCTCTCGAGTAGTTGGGACTACAGGTGCCCACCACAACGCCCAGCTATTTTTTTTGTTGCAGTTGGGCGGGGGCTGGGTTCAAACCCACAACCCTCGGTATATGGGACTGGCACCCTACCCACTGAGCCACAGGTGCCGCCCTGTAATCTTTATGTTTACACAGTATGTTAGGCTATAGCCTGCCACAGAACCAAAGGGAGGATAAAGACATAAAGGAATTAAGAAAATGAAAGTTACTTTAAGGACTTTAATGACTGGTAATTCAGAGAAGGAGTAACCTTTTAAAAATAAGATTTTTACACTTTTTTTTTTTTGATTGTTTCATTTTTTTTGTGTGAGATAAGAGTCTCACTCTGACTCCCTGAGTAGAGTGCTATGGCATTCTAGCTCACAGCAATCTCAAATTCCTGGGCTCAAGTGATCCTCTTGCCTTAGTCTCCTGAGTAGCTGGGACTACAGGTGCCTGCCACAACCCATGAGTAGCTTTTCTGTTTTTAGCAGAGATCAGGTCTTGCACTTGCTCAGGCTGGTCTCCAACTCCTGTGCTCAAGCAATCCACCTGCCTTGGTCTCCCAGAGTGTTAAAATTACAGACATGAGCCACTGTGCCTGGTCTCAAAATAAGATTTTTAAATTTGCAAAATTTAAAGCAGAGACTTAATTGAGTTATGATAAGATACCCACTGAAAAGATTCCAGGCAGATCTCTAGATGTGAGAGATAATTAAATCAGAATCTTTATACTAACTGATGATGTCTAATAGAAATATGAGAAGTCACAGTATCAGTTCATCTAACTACTTACAAAAAAAAAATTAAACTGAAAATCTGACCCTATTTCAAAAAGCCACTATTTTAACCATGACTAAACTTAATCTATTCAAAGTCCTCCCTTTTTTAGTCTTTACTGAGTATCAAAATTCTTCAAAAATTCCTCCTATGACTCATATGACTGCAAAGCCTTAACTTTGTTAGGGGCTACTTTTGAGACTTTTAATTTACTAGCAAAATATCTGACACAAAGAGAGATAAATAACACTGATAAAAATTATCCATTAATTCGGACTTCCAGTATGAAAGTCAAGGTTCAGCACTGTTCAGATTTTGTAAAGTTTCTAGATTGAGAACACAGTAATAGGAAGAGAGGTATCCCAATCGCCTTATTTTATAGTAATGGAGAATGGCCATCTTTTTCTTTCCTTCCTTACTTGGTTTAGACTTTAAAACCTTAAAAACAAAATCCCTAAAAGCACATCGATATTCTAAGTACCATACATAAAATGCAACCAGTAGAAATATTTTTAAATCTCTCTGCTGAATGACTCCTAACTTAATTTATTGGGACAGAATTCTGAAATGTAAATGGATTCCTAGTCTAAGTCTGCCAATCAACCCATCTGACAATCCTCTAAGTTTAGCCTTCCTGAATAAGCCAGGTGACAAACCCCTCACCTTCTTCTTTGCTAGTGGTCCCACCAACTCATTTTTTAATTCAAGTGTTCTAAATAGTATACACCAGTAAAGTACCATTCTCTGAAATGTTTTAACCCAATGCAAAGAAAACATTATAAACAAAGTTAAAGGGTAGTGGACAGAATAAAGGGGGAAAAAGCCTAGTCAAGATCTGTAAGTGATACTAAATATAGTTAAAATCCCTTTAGTAGATAACTCCAGGAGTATCTTGAATGTATTTTGAGCAGCCTCACTCCATGGTGAAAGTTGAAGCTGCTGCTACATCTCTCACTATTTAGAGAAAACTGTGGTTTTGTGAGTAGCAGCTGTTTAAAGTTTTATATGTTCCTATGTTAAAACTAAGAATATACTTCATCATCGCAACCACAGCAGCTGTATACAGAAGTCTATCTAATACAGCAGTGCTAAATTTAATCAGACTTTGTTAAGTTTGGAGAAATAGGTAAAAGGAGTTGGGCGATGCAGTAGGAATGAGGTGAGAATTAAACTAGTTTTAGTTCAACAATTGAAGGAATGTAGCCAAACACCTCCAAAAATCATATTCTTATTGATGAGTAAGTCTAACTTTAGAAAGATGTTTAAATAACAGCTGAAGTTAGAAGTTCTTGTTAAATCCAAAGTGATCCTCCAGTAATGAATCATGTGTGTAATTACAAGTTTCTCAAGAGGCAGGCAGTTTCAGAGAGAGCCAAAAATAGGAAAATAGAAAGAATTCCTTGGCCATTAGAATACAAAATACTCCTTCCCTGTCCTTTCTTTCCTAGATACCTGATTTTGGACTAGCAAAGCCATCAAAGAATGAGGGCAGGGATCATATGATATATACACAGCAGTTAAATTCAATTTAACTCACAGCAATCACAAACTCCTGGGCTCA
Source organism: Arctocebus calabarensis (assembly GCA_963573935.1). Classification (NCBI taxonomy): domain Eukaryota; kingdom Metazoa; phylum Chordata; class Mammalia; order Primates; family Lorisidae; genus Arctocebus; species Arctocebus calabarensis. Next base: position 26,730 of record CAUYON010045582.1, read on the forward strand.
AGTTATCCTCTTACCTTACTTTGAGACCCACTTTTTTAAAAAGTCCTCATCCTCTATGTAATAGTGGAATCCCACTTTCTTTTTTTTTTTTTTTTTTTTTTTTGAGACAGGGTCTCATTTTGTCACCCTTGGTAGAGTGCGTGGTGTCATTGCTCACAGCAACTTCAAACTCTTGGGCTCAAGCAATTTTCTTGCCTCAGCCTCCCAAGTATTGGGACTATAGGCCACAACACTCGGCTATTTTTTTTTAGAAATGAGGTCTCACTCTGGCTCAGGCTGGTCTCGAACCTGTGAGCCTCGGCCTCCCAAGTGCTGGGATTACAGATGTGAGCTACTGTGCCTGGCTAGAGTCCCATTTTCTTGAGCAAGAAACAGATCATACATTTTTTTGAAGTGATTTATCAAGTTTCATATATCAAAATTCTCAAAAACAAGCAATATCTACTAAACTTTGAACTAAGAATGTATAAAATGTAAGTTTTTTTTTTTTTTTTTGAGACAGAGTCTTGTTATGTCGCCCCGGGTAGAGTGCTGTGGCGTCACAACTCATAGCAATCTCAAACTCTTGGGTTTAAGCGATTCTCTGGCCTCAGCCTTCTGAGTAGCTGGACTATAGGTGCCTGCCACAACAATAGCCCGGCTATTTTTTGTTGTTGTTGTTGCAGTTGTCATTGTTGCTTAGCAGGCCAGGGCTGGGTTCCAACCTGCCTGCTTCAGTGTATGTGGCCAGCGCCCTATGCACTGAGCTACGGGCGCCACCGAGCATGTAAGTTTTAATAATTATAACCTATTCACTTCATTTCTAAATTAGAGTTATAATACATGTATTTCTCATCTCTGTTAAAGTGACATAAATGCCCTATATCTTACGCCATGATTAAGCCAAGAATAAGGTTGTCTTTATTTTTTAACTGATTCTGTGCTGGGAAAGAAGACACAAAAAAGTATGAAATCCCAGCCACTCATTTCTGCCTTTATTTACTCCTTCAGCCCCAGTCCTCTCACTGCCTCAGCCTCCAGAGTAGCTGGGACTACAGGGGCCCGCCATAACACTTGGCTATTTTTGTTGTTGTTGTTGTTGTTGCAATTGTCATTGTTGTTTAGCGGGCTGGGGCTGGGTTTGAACCCGCCTGCCTCCTTTTACCTATTTCTCCAAACTTAACAAGTATGATTACATTTATCACTACTCCATTAGATAGGTTTCTGTATACAGCTGCTGCAGTTGTGATAATGAAGTATGTTCTTAGTTTTGGCACAGGAATTCATAAAACTTTAAACAGCTGCTACTCACAAAAACACAATTTTCTCTAAATAGTGGAAGGTATAGCAGCAGCTTCAACTTTCACCATGGAGTTAGGCTGCTCAAAATAAATTCATAAACCTCTTTAGGTTTCTATTCAGGTACAATTTCTCAGGTCTACTTAAAGAGCCAAGAACGTTTGTAACTGCTTTTATTCTATCAAACACACTAAGTATATAATCATCCTTAGGCCTTGGCTATCAGAAACCAGAATTACTTTTTAAAATTATATGGGCAAAATGATAGAACATCAAAGGAAAGAAATACACATTCATTTCTATGTCTCCTTAAGCAAACTTGAATGATGTAACAGAATTATTCTTACCTGGAAGGTTTCCATCAGTTTCATCAGCACTAGGAAAACTAGCAACACTTGTAGAATCCGAAAGGTCCAAAAGTTTAGCACGTAATTGCTCGATATCACTCTCTTTGCTAGCCAACTGCATCTGAAGCTCATTCCTATGAGTACATTCTTCTACCAATTGCTATTTTTGAAAAATATCAAGATAATATAAGTATTCAGGGCTCAAATATTTTCCAACATTAAGCATTAACTGAAATATAAACAAGTAATTGAAATCGCCAATACCTAAAATTTACTGTAAACTTGGTGAATGTTTACCACCACAGATTTTGACCCCCTTTAGAAGTGTAAGTACTTTCTCAGTAATCATTACTAAGATAAACTCCTTTTCTCCTTGCTTTAAAAGAGTTTTTGCTTCTAAACTTAAGGGACCTCCCCAAAAGTCAAAACAATAGAAGATGCTTTTCTTTCTTCATATGAAATAGTTTATTTTTACGTTTTTAATTTCAGAATCTTACGGGGATAGAAGAGTTTGGGTTAAACGAATTGGTTATACATAGTTTGAGTCAAAGTTGTAAGTGTGTCCATCACCTGTACAGTGTGTGGAAATAGGCTAAAAGGCATTAAAAAAAATTCTCAGGATGGTAAAACTATAAATGATGGAGCCAAAGACTGGATATAAGTCTGTTTAATATCAGACCCTAGGTTCTCAATTTTGTGCTATTAAGCTGAGAAGTACCAAAAAATTATGCTTAATATATATATATATTTTTTGAGACAGAGCCTCAAGCTGTCACCCTGGATAGAGTGCTGGTGGCATCACAGCTCACAGCAACCTCCAATTCCTGGGTTTAAGCAAGTCTCTTGCCTCCACCTCCCAAGTTGTTGGGACTACAGGCACCCGCCCACCACAACACCTGGCCATTTTTTTTTTTTTGGTTGCAGCCATCATTGTTGTTTGGCGGGTCCGGGCTGGATTCGAACCTGCCAGCTCAGGTGTATGTGGCTGGTGCCTTAGCCTGTTGAGCCACAGGCGCCAAGCCTATGCTTAATATTTTGATTTCAGAAAAGCGAGTCTTGCCTAGAAAAATAACTAATCAAGAATACATCACAACTTCTATCCTAATTATGAAAATATTATAACAGCCATATCCCAATTTCAATCTGAAACCAACAGCAAAACCCTTGGTTGTCTCTGTCAAAGTAGGGCCTGCAATAAAGCAGCTAACAATAACAATGAATAAAAACTACTCAAGATATCATAGGCAACAGAATGCCTTTTTAATTTTACACAAACATGGTTCACATTAGAAGTAATAATGACCAAACTGTGAAAAGTATAAACTGTGTGTTTTTTTTTTTTTTTTGCAGTTTTTGGCTGGGGCTGGGTTTGAACCCACCACCTCTGGAATATGGGGCTGGTGCCCTACTCAGTTGAGCCACAGGAGCCGTTCCCCCCCACCCCCGCTTTTTTTGAGACAGATCCTCAAGCTGTCACCCTGACTACAGGCACCCGCCACAATGCCCAGCCAATTGTTGGTTGTAGCTGTCACTGTTGTTTGGCAGGCCTGGGCTGGATTCATCGAACTCGCCAACTCCGGTGTATGTGGCTGGCGTGTTAGCTGCTTGAGCTATAGGCGCATAGCCTAAAATGTGTGTTTTTTTATACAAGAAAATCCAATCTAAACAAGACAGATGTTTAATGTTACAGATAACAGGTAAATACAGTAATAACAATTTAAGAAAACAATCATGGCTTGGCGCCTGTGGCTCAATGGGCTGAGGCGCCAGGCACGTACACCTGAGCTGGTGGGTTCGAATCCAGCCCGGCCCACCAAACAACAATGACAGCTGCAACCAAAAAATGGCCAGGCATTGTGGCAGGCACCTGTAGTCCCAGCTACTTGGGAGGTGGAGGCAAGAGACTCACTTGAGCCCAGGAATTGGAGGTTGCTGTGAGCTGTGATGCCACAGCACTCTATCCAGGG